>CAUYTI010133890.1:0-33068 GCA_963575145.1 Galago senegalensis
CAACAATGCAAACTTTGATAAGCAGTTCTCGATAATCACTTCTCAGCAATTATTTGTTATTATTACAGTTTAACATTATAAAATTAACAAAAATAATATAGAACTCATATTCTGGTGAAATAGCCACATGGCAGCCGAAAACTGTATATTCCCTTCTTGTTCTCCAGCCCGTTCGTTCATTTTTTCCAAAAATTGGGACTTTTTAAAAATGCCGCAGGACACTGGACAAATTGTTGAAAAGCGGGACGTCTGGTCACCCTAGATAAAGACCAACTGGTGCTGGACTTCATGAATGATGATCAATTGCACAGAAAATAAATGTCAGTGAATGGAGTGGATGAGAGGGAAGAACGAGGACACTGCATGCAAAGTACAGACAGTAAATGTCAATGCATGGGGTGAATGAGAATGAAGGATATGAGCACTGCGTGTTAAGTAATTTGCAAGGCAGTTTGTAAAGATAACGAGAGATCTGGAGTAAGCTTGGAAAGCAAGATCAGATTGAGGGAAGATTTTTTTTTGTTGTTCTAATTGCAAAGATGTGAACATGAATTTATGTTGAGGAAAAGGAGCTCAAGGAGAAGGAGAGATTGAAATCACAGGCCAGAGTAGATGGCAGAATGAACTTCCTAAGGAAAGAGAGACCTGGCCCCCAGTACAGGTGACAGGATGAGCTTGCCTGATCTGGAAGAAGGGTGGTGTTCTCCAGTGACCAACAAACTTCTCCTAAGAATTAAATTGATTCCTATAACTTACTTCCCCCATGGAGCCTTGGAGGATACATCTAAGCGCTGAAGGTTCGTTTTGATTCCCAGAGCAGGTGAGACTTTGCTGGCTTATCCTCTACTCTAGGCCCCTCCCCCACTCATAACATAGTCTGCTCACACAGCAAAAACACCTGTTGTCAATTTACAATCTGGTGGCTCATAAGAAAGGAGCAGAGATAATACAATGATGAATAATGGTAATACAATGATACACAGTATATTAGAACCACCTCACAGACATTATCTAAGGACATTATCTAAGGCAGTAGGCCTGTATTTGTACTGGTGAGATAAGAATTTCTTTCACCTGAGTTTTGCTATTTGCAAGAAAACAAGGGCTGCTCATTTGACAAGTGGCAAATAAGTTGCTGCTGGTTCCCCATGCTGGGTTTAGACTTCAAGCTCATGGAATTTGGTCACCTAAATTCCAGGCAGCAGCATGTATCCTAAGGACACGGGGATTATGTCATCGCCACATTGGCTGAGCCACAGAGCACATCATACAGGGAGGAGGAAGGACCCACCCACTGCACTCCTGGTAGATTCACACCCTGCCTCATTTCCTTTCTTGCCAGCCAGGAAAACCAGCCATTGAACTGAGTGTGTAGCGCTGCACTGCAGAGTGGATAAGAACAGAGTGGGCTCAAATCCTGGCTCTGTCTGGTACCATCTGTGTAGCCTGGAACGTGTGAATGAACCACCCTGAGCTGCCACAGTTCACCTGTGAAGATGGCAGTGCCAGTGAACACCTCCCAGGGTTGTTGTGTAAAATGAATCAGGCAGTTCATGTAAAGAGTCTGCACAGTGCCCGGGACACAGAGAATGCTCAATAAATGTTAGCTATCAATAGTTCTTATTTAAAAAAAAAAAATCCCAGCTAATCTACATTAGTAAAACATAGCAGCTGCTGTGTACACATCCTTGTGCTCTGGAGTGAGGCGGGGATTATAGATCACAGAGGAAAAGTGTGTTCTTGGAGGGATCAGGGCCAAAATCAGTTTTTGGGCTAGACAGGAGTGATGGGTAGAGGATGGACAGAGAGGGAAGGAGGATTCCAGGTGTGGGAGCAGGAGGGACAGTGGAAGGATGAGGAACCCAGAGGAGAGGAAGAGGCATGCTGAGAAGGCGCTAGGGCAGGCATTCTCAAACTATGGCCGGCGGGCCACATGTGGCCCATGTAGGACATTTATCCGGCCCACTGGTTGTTTTTGCCTCTGCTGCCTGTCCTGTCCTGCCTAGTAGCCAACTTGTCCCGAGGCCCATAGTCCGGCCTTCCTATGGTCTGAGGGACAGTGAACTGGCCCCCTGTTTAAAAAGTTTGAGGACCCCTGCACTGGGATTTGAGCCAGCTCACAAAATGACTTTATAACAAGGGTCTAATAAATTCATTGCCAATGACAGATGAAATGTTCTCTTAAGTCTGATCATGAGATGGCTCTTCACAACCCACACCAATTCTTGCTGTACCTTTAGTCCACCCTGGCATTTTTGCCCTACATGGTTTGATTCTGGATTCTGCATTTGTGGCTATGGTATGGGTCTGTCCTCAAATTCCCGTAGAAGAATGCTGCTATAGAAGACAAAATATTTTTAAAGAAAAAGCCTAGAGCTAGTTGAAAATATAAATTCAAAGGCCAAATCCACGGCATTCAATCAAATATATGTCCATCAAGGTGGCACGCTGTAAAACTTTAATTACTGCACTCAAGATCAAAGTAACGTTACTCACGAGTGGAGAAGCCAAGTGTAAATTAAGGAGTCCTTTCTTAAAAATGTGATGACCGACTAACTCCCCAAGCTCAGCCAGGTGTTCCACTGTGTTTATACACATAGTCACCCCATGACTCTCAAACACTCAAGCCAGCGTGAGAGTGAGGTGTTGTGCTGTGGGGCAGCCACAACAAATTTTACTGCACGGTGATCACAAAGCACACGAGGAATATTTGAGCCATTGGGAGACACCTCTGGGAAAGGCAAAGCCTCCTCACAGATGCAGTTCTACAGGGGCTGCGGCTTTAAGGCTGTGACCTTGAGCGTTAAACCTAGAGTGCAGTTTAGAGGTTTATTAATATTTGTACTCTTTTTTTTTTTAGAGACAGTGTCTTACTCTGTCACCCTGGGTAGAGTGCTGTGGTGTCATCATAGCTCAGAGCAACCTTAAACTCCTGGGCTCAAGCAATTCTCTTGCTTCAGCCTCCCAAGTAGCTAGGAGTACAGGCACCCACGGCAACACCTGGCTAGTTTTTCTATTTTTAGTTGAGATGGGGTCTCGATCTCGGTCAGCCTGGTCTTTTTTCTTTTTTAGACAGTCTTAAGCTGTCACCCTGGGTAGAGTGCCATGGCATCATCATAGCTCACATCAACCTCCAACTCTTAGGCTCAAGTGATCCTCTTGCCTCAGTTTTTCTATTTTTAGTAGAGATGGGGTCTTGCTCTTGCTCAGGCTGGTCTTGAACTCTTGAGCTCAAGCAATCCACCTGCCTCAGCCTCCCAGAGTGCTAGGATTATAGGAGTGAGGCACGGTGCCTGGCCAATATTTGTACTCTTCTTGTTACAGTTTTCCAACTTCATTGTACAACAATCCAAAATATCAGCCATATGCTCTACTCTAGATCCTAGGGAGAGGAGGAGGGAGGTGAGACTAGAGCATTTTTTTTCATCAGCTTATATTTTTTGAAAGATACTGACAAGAGAATGGGTGGGAATCAGGATAAAAGATCACTAGTCCACAGACTGGCAACTAGAAACCCTGGTCTCTTCGGTTCTGTTTTTTATTATTAGATCCAGAGTGAGGATAAACATTCTGCATTTCCTTACCTCCTAATTCACTCTCTCCAGTCTCACTGCAACCTCACTGTTGGGTGGCGACTGAAAACCACTCTTTCCTTCTTCATTTTGACCATGCTGCACCATTTTAGGTTTTCTTTCCTTCCTTCCTTTTTCCCTTTCTCTTGCTCTTTTTTTTTTCTTTGACAGTGTCTTACTCTGTTGCCCAAACTAGGGTGCTGTGGCATTGTCATAGCGCACAGCAACGTCAAACTCCTGGTCTTAAGCAATCCTCCTGCCTCAGCCTCCTGAGTAGTAGCTGGGACTACAGGTGCCCACCATAACACCCAGATAATTTTTCATTATTATTAGTATTACTTTATTTATTTATTTATTTTTTGAGACAGAGTCTCACTTTTGTGACCTCAGTAGAGTGCCCTGGTGTCATAGTTCACAGCAATCTCTAACTCTTGGGCTCAAGCGATTCTCTTGCCTCAGCCTCCTAAATACTTGGGACTACAGGTGCCTGCCACAATGCCTGGCTATTTTTAGAGATAGGGTCTTGCTCTGGCTTAGGTTGGTCTTGAACTCACAAGCTCAGGTGATCTGCCCACCTTGGACTCCCACAGTGCTGAGATTACAGGCATGAGTCACCACACCTGATCTTAATTTTTCTAATTTTAGTAGAGATGGGGTCTTGGTCTTGCTCTGGCTGTCTCAAATTCCTGAGCTCAAAGAATCCTCCCGCCTCAGCCTCCCAGAGTGCTAGGATTACAGGTGTGAGCTGCTGCACCTGGCCCATTTTGGGTTTTCAAAGGGAGAGAGAGGAGAAATGGGGAAGCAGGAGCCACAGCAAAGTGCTCCCGAGCCATGTCTCTCAGCTCAGAAGGGAGAATGTGGAATTAAAAAATCTTTAAGATCCCGCAGTGATCTGGCCTCAACCCATGTTTCCCACCTTCCCAAACTCTGCACCCCAGGTACACAAACATTGTCCCCTTACAGAAAACCTATTGATTAGCTACCCCAAAGCGATTCTGCATATCCTTCTCCCTTGCTGCCCCTCACCATAGAGGCTGGACAGCCAAACACACACAATTTCTCCATCTTTCTTGCAGCTACAGCTGGTCCTTCGTGTCAGTTTTGGTCCATAAAGTATAAGTGAAAGTCTGATGGGGGAACTTCTGGAAAGCTTTTGTTTCTTGATAAAATGGGACAACTGATACAGCCTTTACTCCTCTTCCCGTTTTCCTGTCTTGAACATGGTTGAGATGATAGGGGCCATATCATTGCCTTGCAGCTCTGGGGGGAAGATCTAGACAAGTGCAGAGATGTTGGCGCCAAGCTGCTGACCCCACCTCTGGATTTCTTGTTGTGTGGTTTAAACCTTCTTGGTTTAAGCTACCGTTGGTTAAGTTTTCTGTTATAGCATAATGCATCTCTAAATGCTATATCCCTGAGCTACATGCTGGCCATATAACAGATAGCAAACAAACAGATAGGAGCCGTCTTCTGACCAAATTTACAGTCTAGTGGGAGGAGAAGAAAAAGATGAACAAAATTTGAATACACCTCCCCAAATGGCATATGGTGGTTTGGATTATGAAGAAAAAAAAATACAGTGCTATGGTAAACTATGAGTCTTTACTTTAGCTAGCAGGGTCTGAGGCTTCTTCAAGGAAGAAGAGGTTAAGTTAGGACCTGTAGGGAGAAGACCCAGCCATTTGAAAAGGAGGTTACAAGGACTTTAGGCAGACATAACAGATTGTGCAGGGCCCAAGGGCAAAAAAGGCCCAGTGTTCAAAGAACTAGAAGTCTGTGGTAGGAGGGTAGTAAGAGAGATTAGAAAGCAAGAAGCTTGAATATAAGCCCATGTGCAAAATGAGGGTTCTTATGCAGACAAAGGGCTTAAGGAAGATAGCAAGGCAGGTGCAGAGACCAATGAGAGGGCTGCTGGAGGTGATCAGATGGGAATGATGGTGATGTGTTTAGAATGGGCCACCAGGCACTGCCTCAGGACTGTTTGGGACTCGGGTAAACAGTACAGAGCAGATGTAGTATTTAATACTCACTGATTACCTCTTTCTTTGGAGTTTCTGACAATTCTCTTGTACCACTATCCATATCTTCTTTGTCAGGCCCTTTTCCTCTGCTTGTGTCTGAATACATACGTACTAAAGTTCCTCTGAGTCCTTACCTAGGCTCTCTTCTCTTCATACCCCACTCCTTTCCCTGGGCAAGTTCAGTTTACCCCTCTAACTACACATTGGTGACATACAAAGATACATGTCCTCATCAGGTTTCTCTTTTAGCATCAGACCCCCATTTTTACCTGTTCACTAGACAGCCTGCTTGGATGCACCTCAGGCCTAAATATGCCCCATGGACTCTGCTCCCCTATCCACCTGCTTCTCACCTTTGTGCCCTCAGTGAGTGGCAGCCCCACCCACCCCCTTGCCCAAGCCAAGATCCTGGGCATTGGACTTGGCCCTGTAGGCAAGGAATGACTTTTCCCTCTACATTCTTAAGTGGCAAAAGATAGATTAATATTAGAAAAAGTATATTAAGTTTTATCTGAAAAAAAAAAGTTTTATCTGATGTTAACATTTCTATGTGGCATGAGGGCGGTGCTTCACAGAAAGAAGTGAAAACCCCAAAGCATCATTTGGACCTGAGGCTTATATACCATTTTAACAAAGAGCAATACAATTTGGAGACATGACAAGACAAAGGAAAAAGGGTTTGGGCTGGGAGCGTGGGTGGTATATTGTGGGAAAATCATTAGGAAACCCACAAGGACAACTAATGGAAGAGAAGGGTTATTCTAGTAAGGTTTGGTTGTACAGATGCATTTTGGCACTGATTCTCCATCTCTGGTGATAAGGGTGTTTTCTTCCTGGTACAAGGACAGCACTCTTCTTGGGAAAATTACACACTGTTTTTAGGTAGAAAAGGGTACGGTAGAGGTCTCTTCCTGTATGTGCTGTTTCTCCATTGCCTTCAGCTCAAAATAATCAAGACATCACAGTGGCATACTTTGGGGCAATATTCTGATCCCTTTTGAACCTTCTCCCTTATTGCATTTACCTGTCAATTGCCATGTTCTATTCACCTCATCTCTTGCTCTAAGCCATCTTCAGCCTCACAGCCCCAGTCCTGATTTCAGCCTCCATCATCTTCCACTAAGTCTCATGACCATCTCTTGGCCTCCAGACACATCTTCTTCCAATCTATTTTCCACACTGTAGATAGAATTTTCCTTTTAAAACATGATAGTATTATGTTCTTGCTCAAAGCCATCCAATATCTTAGGATGAAATTCAAGCACCTTGGTAAGTCTTAATGCCCATGTGGCTGCACTTTTGTCTTGGCCCTGACTGCAGTGTGGAAGCCCCAAGGCCTCTCAGCTTCCTCATCTGTGTGTGGAATAATAATAGTAGCCGGGCATGGTGTCTGACAGTCAAAGTTGTGGCTGGTGTTCTTTACCCCTGATGTTTTGTCTTATTTTTTGAGACAGGGTCTCACTTTGTTACCCTTTACCCTTGATCTTGAAAAAGTCATGGCATGACCCTCAGAAGAAACCACTGAAAGGCCCCCCCGAAAAGGTGATGACAGCTCTTATTCTTTTTTTTTTTTTTTTTTTTTTTTGCAGTTTTTGGCTGTGGCTGGGTTTTAACCTGCCACCTCCGGCATATGGGGCCAGTGCCCTACTCTTTTGAGTCACGGACGCCGCCCAAGCTCTTACTCTTCTTAGGAAACCCCACATAATGTTTAGTAAGACTCCTTCATGGTGAGCATTAAAACTCATTTTTCTGTTTCTTATAGTTAATGGCAAATGGGCCATGGGTGAGTGCTGAGGTGCGTTTCTCCTGGAAAACCTTTGCAGCCGTCTCAAGGAGAACTGCTGACAAGGCAGGGCCCTGGTGTGCCCTGGGATTCTAAGAGCACCTTCTACTCTCTCATGTTCTGGGGTCCACCATGCTCTTCCATCTTCTCTGCTCCCCACAATCTCTGCTCCAGCTCATCTGCTGTGCCCTCTCCCTGCTCACGGCCTTGTGTCCCTTTCCTTCTCTGCAGGCCAAACTATCCATTGTTCCTCAGTTCTATCCTCTTCAGTTCATAAAACAGAATCCCATGGCTTGGTGCCCATAGCTCAGTGGTTAGGGCACCAGCCACATACACCAGGGTTGGCAGGTTGGAACCCGGCCCAGGCCTGCTAAACAATGACAACTGCAACAAAAAAATAGCCAGGCATTGTGGCGGGCTCCTGTAGTCCCAGCTATTAGGGAGGCTGAGGCAAGAGAATTGCTTTAGCCCAAGAGTTGCAGGTTGCTGTGAGCTGTGATGCTACAGCACTCTAGCCAGGGTGACGTAGTGAGACTGTCCCCCCAAAAAAAGAAAAAAGAAAAAGAACTGGACCCCAGGTTCTTCTAACATCACTGCCCTGTGCTAATTAATCCTCCTAGCAAATTTCCTGCCTCCAGGGTTGTGTGTGTATTGGAGTGCAACGGTTTCTCTCCTCTGTCTGCTCTTGGGACTCCTGGAACCCTTTGTGGACCACTGTAAACAAGATTGTCCACTTATGATCACATAAGAGATAGTCACAGTACACGACCACTTTAGGGACATTCAAGCTTGTGGTACATGTTGTTCTTCCCTGGGATCTCTGGGTTTATATTCTGAAGGACTTGGGGACTATAAATATAAGACTCCTGTCTTATATAAGAAAACCCCATCCACAGTACACATCTCTGTATTACTTACCAAGGCTGCTGTGCCTTGGAAAGAACTATACATCGGATTTGTCTCAGCTGTGTGAGATTTTTATTTGTTTTCTTTTTAGACAAAGCGCTTATAAGAATCACAAAAGATCGTGCATGAATCACATTTATCCCTCAATAACAAAAATACATATTCAAAAATTTTAAAAAACCAGGTTTTAGTGACCCAGATGGCTGGGAAAATGCTGCCAGGGTTTTTCTGGCCTACCACAGAATTTTCTACATCAACGAGAGGGATGCTGCTTGTCTTGGCCGTATTACTTCCCACCGCGAGAAGAACCGCAGTATACAGAACATGCTTGTTTCAGAAAACTGGCAGGAGATAGCTTTGAAGGGAAGTCGGTCAGGTTGGAATTGCTGTTGGAATCCAAAGCACCCTCCCCTCTGGCCCCCTGAGAACGGGACACGGAGGCAGGGACTTCTTGGCGCATCACAGCTTCAACAGCCAGATCTCGTTGCGCCGTCCGAAGGGCTTCATGGGAGGGTCGTACCCTGTGCAGAAGTAGATGTCCTTCTGGTAGGTAGCTGTGCCCTCCAGGGCAGCGCGCAGCTGGGCGGCGTGAGCCACGTAGTCTGCTTCCTTGGCATAACCACCAAACTGCCTGAGGATGCAAGAGCAAGGGTTAATAAAGGACGTGACCTCAGAGAGGAGAATCATTAAAGGCATTGGTCCCTCGCCACGCTGGTCACGGCAAGCACGCTAGAGTGGCGAGACTGGGGACTGATCTGCCCTCTCGGAGCTCATTTTCCTCATCTGTAAAGAGGGGATGTTTTCTTTTTCCTCCGAAGTTTATTACGGACGTTAGACGCCATAACGGATGTGAAATCACTAACGCAGGGCCTGAAACACAGGAGGGTGGGCTCCCCTTTCATTCCTGACGTTTCCCGAGGCGAGGGCCAGCTGGCTTTCCCCAGGCCGCGCCTTCGCCCTGTTCTCTAGCCCCCTCTACTGTCCTGCCGCTTCTCTGCCTCTCTGTCACCAGTCTGGGAAAGGGAAAGAAATGAAGGGGACTTAGGGCGCCACTGCAGCTGCGCATGCTCCGTCCACCGGTGCTCTCAGGACCGTGCACATCACAGCCGAGACGTGTAACGTGCAGCAGCTCCATTACAAACCAGAGCTCGCAAAGGCAAGGACCAAGGGAAGTCGGGGGAGGACCCCTAGGCAGGCTTTAAATATGACACTCCCCAAAAGAACACACTTCTAATAAATCCCTTCTTCTGCTCAAATCATAAAAGTCTCCTTTTTCTAACAAGAGGCGTTTTCTTAATCTGGCATTTCTCCTGGCGGCAGAAGTTGAGGAAAGAGAACCAATAAAGGCTTTCAAGATGATTATTCTCCCCCTTATGTCATCCAGCTGTGTTCCAAAATACATCCTGCAGTCTGCCCTGAACCACTCTCAATCTGGGTCGCACTAGAATCTTTATTGGAGTCCAAAAATGTCCCCATTTCTAATGAGCTTTATGACTCAAAAGTCTGAATTTGCACCAGGCCGACATTAGGCCAAATAATGCATTATTTTTGGTGGAGTCCTCTGAATCATGCTTTGCCCTTTTATAAGTGGTTAGTCATTCTCGGCAAGCATTCAGTATGCTGGTTGCAGGGTCACTGAGGTGACAACACCCAGGACTTTCGTTTCTAAGGGACGGGTTATTCTAATGTCTAGACAACAGTTATGGAACATGGATGGAGCTGAGACCAATCTGGACAGAAGCTTGTTTCTTCAAATATACTGAAGAAAGATTAGAAGGCTATGAAAACAGGTGGGCTCTAGCATTGCTGAGGCTCAAACAAGAGGAAATTAACTGAGAGACAGAGAATGAACATTCAGGAAGGATTTTTTCTGGCAACAAAAACCGCAAGATGGGAGTATTTTTTTTTGTTTGTTTGTTTGCTTTTTTTCTTACAAAGAATGTCTTTAGACCAGGGGTGTCCAATTTTTTTTTTCTCTATTGTACATGAGACGAATAAGAGTTGTTTTGGGCTGTACATAAAATACACAAATACTAATGAAAGCTGATTAGCAAAAAAAAAAAAAAAGGGTTCATGCATCCTTTATGTAATATCTGACACCACAGATAAGCAAAGGGTCCTCACAAAATCAGCATGTGGTCCGTGTTGGACCTCCTGCTTTAGGCTGTGAAACTTCCATCTGAAATGAATCAGAGGCTGGATGGGGGAGTAGGTGTGTAGTGTTCCCTGTGATCCATGAAAAGGGACAGTGTTGGGTCTTCAAGTACTGACTTTGGAAAGGGCCAAAGGGATGGTCCTTAAATGTCATCATTCATCAGCTGGAGGCAAAATGGCTAATGTGTGCTCCAATCCTAGCTCTGCCCTCTTGGGCAAATTGTTTAATTTCTCAAATCTTCAGATCCTTCATCTGTTAAAGCAGGATGGTGACTGCATCCATCTTCAGAGGCTACTGTAAAGTTTGAAAAGAGGAAGGTGCAAACTGCTCAGCCTGGTGCCTGTCACACAGTGAGCCCACGGCAAGCAGGAGCTATTATGGTTAGTTGGCAATTTGCTCAGAACAGCCTTTCAATTTCCTGACTCCGACGTGGGGAATAGGATGGTAATCTAAAGTCAGGTCATGAACTGCCTCAGTTAACAATTCTCACAGTCTCAATAGGCCTATGTCACATTGTAACCTCATTCTCCACCCCATCCCTCGTCTTCTTCCTTTGTTCCACTTTTTACTTATTTCTTTTTTAAAACAGCATCTATTACCCTCTAACATACTGTATAATTTACTTCCTATGTTTATTTTCATGGTTTTTGTCCCCTGATAGAATATGGGCTCCGCAATGGCAGAGATCTTTGTCACTTTTTGTCCACTGCTGTATCCTAAGCACCTAACACCATGCCCAGTACATGTTTAGACCCCTCGGCTAAATGAACGATTCATTTAGAAACAAGAAAAGTGACTGTCTTCAGTTGGCAGACCCAAAGATGATAGCACTTAAGACCTATTAGTAAGTGTTTAAATACATCTGTTGGCCCCATGTTCATTCACTCACTCATTCATATAATAAACATCTGGGTATAAGCTACAAGTAAAGTGGACTGACTGGAGCCAGATGGAGAAGGGCGTGAACTCCAGGCTAAGGAGTTTGAACCTGATCTCACATGTGCAGGGGGCCTATGAAAGGGCTTTAAAGTAGGATCATGTCGTGTTTTAGAAGGCTCCCCTGGGCGGCAGTGGGGAGACAGGGAAAAGGCAGAGGGGTAAGAGATGAAGAGTCACTGGAGCCAGCATGAGAGGACAAGGCCTGGGTGGAAGAGGCGAGGTGAGAGACAGGAATGGAGGGTTTTCCAGGGCTTCATGCTAAGCTTCCAAGTGGAGCCAATGCCTCGGACTGGAATCAGGAGTGTGAACAGGAGGGTTGGGGTAGGTTTGGCTTGGGGGCATGTTTACATGAAGATGCCTCTGTGAATATATTCATGCACTAGTTACTGAATATCTGAATACTATTTAAATATGTGTCTCCTTAGACTTGGGACAGAACTGGAGTTGGAGATACTGATTCGGGAAAGTGATGACCTAGGGGCAGGAGATCCCAGTGAGTAGGTCCTGGCTGCAGTCATGGGAAGGAGTGATATGAGGGAGAGGTGTGCAAACAGAGGGTCAGAAGGTTGCTCTTCGCACAGTGGCACATGCCTGTAATCACAGCTACTTGGGGAACTGAGGCAAGTGGATCACTTGGGGCCAGGAGTTCAAGACCAGCCTGGATATAGCAAGACCTCGTCTCTAAAACAAAACAAACAAACAAAAAAAAACCAAACCCAAGAATAAACAATTAGTCAGGAGTTGTGGCAAACACCTGTATTCTCAGCTATTCGGGAGGCAGAGGTAGGAGGATTGATCAGGACCTGGTGTTTGAGGTTGGTGAGCTGTGAGCATGCCACTGCACTCTAGCCTTGGTGACAGAACAAGATCCTGTCTCTAGTAAAATAAAAAATAAAAAATTAAAATAAAAGATTTCTCTTGGGAATCTTAATACCTAAGTGGTGAGTGGAGGAAGACCTGTCAAGGGACACTGAGAAGGGGTTGTCTAAGAAGCAGAAGGACACCCAGCAAAGAGTGTGATGGAGAATTTCATCATTCAGGGATTCCTAAAATTCACTTCTGGAAAACCCATGATTCCTGATATTTATTTCCAGGCAGACTGAGATGCTTGTAACGAAGATAAAAATTTCCCTATTGCTTCATCATGGAAGCATTTTACTGGAAAACACGCAAAGCTGGGTGGGCTGCGGAACAGACACATATGCTCTGCTCTCTGCTAAGTTAACCCCCTCCCCCAACCTCACCGCAGAGCAGCACAGGCTGCCAGGACCACCGCCCGGGAGGCCCAGCTCTGGCTGACTCAGCTGTGTTCATGGACACTGCCTCATTCCTTCCCGCCTCAGCTTCTAATCTGTACACAGAGGATAACAAGGGTGCCTGAAGCTCCCCAAGCTCACGAACATGCTGAGCGTGAGATCAGGGATGCTTGTAAAGTGCTCTGAGCTCCTAAAAGGAAATAAACATGAACCATGCACATTATTTTGGTGACCCTGTTAATAAGTTTCTATGCAATCCCTCATCATCAAAGAAGCTGTCCCCCAGGCACTGCATTTTATCTCACCCAATGTGGAACAAAGAATTCAGTTACCATGGGAACTGAGGAATCTCTCTCTCTCTCTCTCTCTCTCTCTCTCATGCAGACATATGTACATATGCTCCAGATTCCAGAAACCCCAAACGGGTGAAAGAGTTAAACTGGGAGAGGATGACAGAGGGAGGGGTTTTGGTCCAAGGAGGCAGAAAATCCTAATGTGTTATTTTCAGGCAGTGTCTGGTGCAGGCACAGTGGGGAAGAAAGATAGGGCATGACTCTGAGCTTGACCATCTACTTTGTCTGGAGCTTTAACAATCAACAGGTCAACACAAATCAGGGGACAGTTGGCTGGGCATGCGGCACTGTGTGAGGCAAAGGAAGTGTCAGACTAGGGACTGACAGTCTCACAGCAACTGGAAAAGAGGCTGAACATGAGAAGTAAGCGCTCCATGCAGCCCCACTGAGCGGGCGCTTATGGAGTGGAGCACCACCGAGCAGAGTACGAGCCAGACACGATAAAGGCTGTGAGAATGATGAGGAGGCCTTCCTACCCTTGTGAAGTCTAAGTGTAGTGGCCAGGACAGAAACTGGACATACACAAACATGATGTGGGGTGGAAGGAAACACTGGCAGGAGACAGACGTTTCTGGGGGCAGGGGACAGGGAGGATCAGTTCTGACTTGAAACATGAAGACAAGGTATCCAGGAAGACATCACATTAAGCAATTATTTACTGAGCATCTTCTTGGTGCCCGCAGTGACCAGCACGACAACATTCCTGTCCTCACACAGTTCTGAACAAGCAGAGCCTGGGGAGGGGCTGAGGCAGGTGCTGTGTCCAGGGTCGGGGCGGGATGCTCGGAGGTCAGTGCACAGTTGGGGCTCCGTTGTGGAGAGTTGTAAGTGCCTCAGCATGGCCTTCTACTAGGCTTTACTGCCTGGTTAAACATTTGGGGACCTAAAGTTTACCCACCTGTCTCCTTGTGGGAATGGAGTGTCTCAATGCTTGGGCTTTGGTCCAAACCCTATGGGTGCCAAGGCCAGGGATGGCCTGAGGTCCCTAACTAGAGCAGCTCCCTGGCAGCCTGTTTCTGAGCAGGCAGAGGTGATATGATTGGTCCTGTGTTTCAGGCTGGTGGCAATGAAAGGATAATGGAGAGAGCAGAGGTGGAAGCACTGAAACCCAGCAGGTGGCTGCTGCAATTGTTCAGGGCAAGAGGTGATGCAGACCTGGGTGGGGAAGGAAGGGGCAGCCAGGTGCTAAGGATTAGATGTGGAAGGTGAAGGAGTCAGGATGACATCTGAACTAAGAGGGTAGTAGACAGAGAACACAAAGGGATCCAATTGTGGAGGAAACGTGAGTTCTGCTCGGCTATGCTGAGTAGGGAGACCCTGAGGAGGGAGCTGGAATGGAGGCTGGTGCTGGGGAGAAAGGGCGGCCCCCCGACCTGCAGACCTGGGCGTTACCCACATGGCCTAATGGCGCCTGAAGCCCCTGCCTGGTGAGAGATTATAAAAAGACTTGGGACAACTGACAGCTGTGGGAGGAGATAAAATAGAGATTAATTAGGTTTAGAAACAAACTTTTATCGTTGGCAAGGCTTTCAGAGGTGAGGTGGATTAAATATTAGAGCTACTCATTAACCGTTTATCAAACGGAACCAAACTTCCCACCTAGCACAAACATTACAGGATGTAACTGTCACATGTCTCTGGATGGCCCTTGAATCCCTCCAGGGGTAAGGACTGCATTCCTTCATAAGATCCATTTCACTGCTAGGCACCTTATCATTTATTTTTGAGTAGAAATATACTTCCCTATAATTTCAGTCCATTGATGCTAGTTTTTATCTCTGGAACAACATAGTCCTTAACTACAGATGGGTGTCTGGTTTTTTTGAGGGGGTCTCTTTTTCCCAGTAATATTTCCCTGACTTTGAAGGGCAGAGACTTTGTTCCCTATTCTATCTTCAGCACCCAAAACAGTTCCTGGCACAGAGTAAGTGAACAACTAATCCAGTCTCTTCTGAATGAATGAATGAATGAGTCAGTGACATTGCCTCAGTCTCCATGGTGAGTCTGGTAAAAAGCTGAAGCTAAATGAGGGGAACAAGAGCTTTGGGGGGGGAAGAGGCACACAGGAGCGGCAAGAATCAGGACCTCCCCTTCCTTTATCCATTCACCAACTTCCGACTGAGTCAAAGGCTCTGCTGTCAAGAAGCTCGAGTGCTAGTGGGAGAGAGGATAGTAAGTAAAATGAACAAATAGCTATAAAATTATTTGTAAGAGATGCAAAGAAGAATACAGCAGGGTAAGGGGATCATAAAGGGCCAGGGTCTGGCAAGGCCCCTTTCAGTGGCACTAAGCGACAATAATCAGTGGGTGCTGTAGAAGCCTGAAAATCCTTGGCCCAAATTCTCTGTGGTTACACACAAGGGTTGAAATATTTAAGAACCCGGGCCAACAGTGGTTTGTAGATCTCCTAAGTGGTCATCTGTGAACCCCCCTGAAGTTTAGTGGATGGGCTTTCTTCGAGACTTCTCTTCCTTTAGGCTGAATCTCCCAGGCTGCTAGTGGCCCTCATGAGGGCCTGGTTACATAGGGGGAGAAATAACTTCAGCAACCCTAGGTGCCTCCAGCTGACTAAGTTTCTTCACGGTGTCACCAGCTTCACAGTAATACAGTCTAAGTCCTACTTTATGATGAGAGAACTGAGGCTCGGAAAGGTTAAGCAACTTGTCCCAAGTTATAAAACATAACATTATTAGAGCCGAGGTTTGAACTGTACCTTTGTAACTTTGATTTTTTTTTGGTGTGAATTCTAGTAAAATTTCATTTATTTCTTAGAGAGTTGAAGCCAAGAACAGGAGGAAAGGCTACCATTTACTGGGTGTCTACCTCATGTCTAGGACGCTGCAGGCATTTACAGATATTATCATATTTTCATCCTCATCCCTGGAAGACAGGTACTGTTATCCCCATCTTACAGATGAGGAAACTGAGGCACAACAAGGATAGTAACATGCCAAAGGACAGATAGCCATTCAGTGGTGAGCTGGGACTGAAGCTACAGGTCACCATGACAATGAACTCCTAGTTCTCAACTCTTTCCTTTATATGGAAAGGACCAAATTAAGAATTCAAAGGCTTTCATTTTAGAATTTTGTCATCTAACGAATCTCTGCATTATTTGAAGCGTGTTTTTGCATCTGAAGTAGTCACTTGCCTCCTACCATCTCATTTCATTAAAACTGTGAAAGTTTCATCAAAACTCCCCTGCTGTTGGTCTCTGTTAAGAACCCACAGTGGAGGGCAGTTCCTGTGGCTCAGTGGGTGGGGTGCTGGCCCCATATACCGAGGGTGGTGGGTTCAAACCTGGCCCCAGCCATACCGAAACAACAACAACAAAAGAACCCAGTGTGGCAATGAGCCAAGGAGGCTGAGTTCTAATGTAAGTGGCTTTTACGGAACATTAAGGGAGGAGAGTGGTCTGGAATGTTACCACTGGTCTAAGTGTGAGGACAATTCTGTTCCCTCTTCTGAATGCTAAAAATATTCTGATAGTTTTTCCATTTTTCCCGGCAGCATTCCATTCATCTAAAAAGCACTGTAATTAATACTGCTAATAAATGTATATTCCCTTTGTTTCACAAGGTCATAAAAAAATGGGAGACGGAATTAAGGATGCGAAGCCTTTCATTTTAGAATTAATTTTGTCATCTAATGCATCTCTGCATTATGTGAAGCGTGCTTTTGCATCTGAAGTAGTCACTTGCCTTCTACCATCTCATTAATGCTGCTTTCAGCAGAATCAGAAATAGCATAAAGTACCTCAGAGTAACTGATAACTTGGTGACTGTGCAGTGACACCAAGTGGCCAGCTGAGGAATAATCATATGCTAAGTTAGAACTACTGTGTACATTAACTTAAAAAAATTCACAAAGCCAGACACCATGTTTGGCACTGTCACCTGCTAGGATTTCAGAGAATTAAAAGAAAATTGCCATAGACTTGGCTTTAAGATTGTTTAAAAATAGATACTCTTTCCTACCATATGGAAAACAGGGTTCCTAGAGAAATGGCTAATTCCAACTCTGAGCAAGAAAGGTTAAGATGTGTTCAAAGTGTCTTATCACATCAGAAAGCAAGGAAGCTACACAAGAGTGCTAGAGTTGTGTCAAAAGGACTAAGAAACCAGCTTGAAGAGCTTCCCAAAGGCCAAAGGTAGGACAATTTCAGCATCACTATAGACAGTAACTGTGACAAACTAAAGTGTAGCAAATGTTTAAATTCGTATGTTTATAATTACACTCAGAAAACAAAGATACAGACCCCTCACCTTTGGGGGATGTTAAAGAATAACACCATTATTTTGCTGATAATGAGGAAGCATCAAGCATGTGCCTTGCTTTTTTGATAAAACTCAGGGAAACCAAGTAATAGATGAGGGGATGTTTCTCTTTACTAAAGTATTCCAGCCAATAAATGAAGAAGGAAAAACAGAGAGTATTATCATTTTATAACCTTTATGAAACAAAGGCATCCAGATGCTCTCTGGTGACTTAAACCAGAAGCAATGAGGCATTCTGAGCCCCGGAGGCAGGTGCATACCACCTCCTAGGAAATATTCTTGCCAAAACCTCAAAACACTGAATAGTCCTTCTCTAGTCCTAACTACTCAATTACAGGCAATGTTGGGGGCAGAGGAATATGGCAAGATGCCACGGCAATGTAATCAGCAAAATCCAGACTGGGGAAAAGAACAGGAAGAACGACCCAGAAACAGCCAGGAAAAATGAAAAGGTATGTTGGTGAAGAAATCTACAGATTCACAAAAACTTAAAAACGTAGAAACCAAGTGAAACGGGTGGGCCTTACCTGGATCTAGATTCAAACAGAATATTAAAACAATTATAAGATAGTCTGAACACTGGATATTTTATATTACTGTAATATTAATGAAGTACTATTAACATTTTTAGAAAAATGGGGTATTTTTAAAAATAATCTGAAATATTTATTTATTTATTTTGAGACAGAGCCTCAAGCTGTCACCCTGGGAAGAGTACTGTGGCATCACAGCTCACAGCAACCCCCAACTCCTGGGCTCAAGCAATTCTCTTGCCTCAGCCTCCCAAGTAGCTGGGAGTACAGGTGCCCACCACAACGCCCAGCTATTTTTTGGTCGCAGCCGTCATTGTTGTTTGGCGGGCCTGGGCTGGATTTGAACTCGCCAGCTCAGGTGTATGTGGCCGGCGCCTTAGCCGCTTGAGTCACAGGTGCTGAGCTTACACTGAAATATTTATGAATGAAATAAATAATGTTTGGAATTTGCCCAAAAATAATCCAGGGTAGGGGCTGAGAAGGCACACATTGACAAAGCTTGGAGCTCATCGTCTCTGCAGGTAGGTGATGGGTACGTATGGTTTAATTATCTTATTTTCTCTACCTTTCCATATGTTCGGAAATTTCCATACTAAAAAGTTAAGGGAAACAAAAACAATTATGCCAACTCAATACTGGGTCTGGTAAAACAAAAAATTAGAGACCAGCCCCATCTGCTTGAAGTCTTTTATGAACTGACTGAAATATGTTGATCTCATTCCCTATGAAATAAGAATGGACATAGTAAAGGAATTAATTTTTGAAGCCTGCTCTAGGTCATAAACATTAAGGAACTTATAAATAGTATCTCAGGCCAAGTGCAGTGGCTCATGTCTATAATCCTAGCGCTCTGGGAAGCCAAGGCAGGTGGATTCCTTGAGCTTAGGAGTTTGAGACCAGCCTGAGCAAGAATAAGACCCCTGCCTCTACTAAAAATAGAAAAACCAGCAGGGCAGGGTGGCAAGTGCCTGTGGTCCCAGCTACTTAGGAGGCTGAAGCAGGAGGATAGCTTGAACTCAACAGTTGGAGGTTTCTGTGGGCTATAATGCTACCAAGGCACTTTGCCCAGGGTAATGGGGTGAGACTCTGTCTCGAAAAAAAAAAAAAATATATATATATATATATATATATATATTAGGCGAGCCATAGTGGTTCACACCTGTAATTCTAGCACTTCAGGAGCCTGAGTTAGGAAGATCACTTGAAGTCAGGAATTCAAGACCAGCATAGGCAACATAGCAAGACCCTATCTTCATAAAAAATTTAAAAAATTAGCCAGGCATGGTGGTGCATGCCTGTAGTCTCAGTTACCTGAGAGGCAGAGACAGGAGGATCACTTGACCACAGGCATTTGCGGCTGAAGTGAGCCACGATCATACCATTCCATCCTGGACAACAGAGTGGACCCTGTCTCTAATAAATAAATAAATATCTTAATAAATACTGAAAGATACTCTTTAACAATAATCCTATGAGATTATATCATACCTTCTCCCAACACACATGAGGTTATATTATCAACACTAAGCAGATGGAGAAACCAAGTCTTAAAGAGGCTAAATGCCTTCCCAAGCATCATCTTGCGAGTAAGCAGCAGGTGTGGGATTCAGTCTATAAAACGCCTGCTCATTACACAAGGTGGCCATAAAGTCCGTGTGCAATTTAAAATGGCACACTATTTTAAATTGCACACGAACTTTATGGCCATCCTGTATTATACCAGGATACTCCCAAAGCACAGGAACGTGAACAGAAGAGATAGAAACCCACTGTCCACCCCGTACCTGGAAGACTGTGAGAGTGAGCCCTCCCTTATATTTTGCCCCCTTGGTGCCTCACTTCCCCACCCCAGGAAGACACTGTTTAGTTAGTTTGCTTTCTCTGCAGCCTCTGCGGTGAAGCTGGGGTCAGAGTGAGGACTGCGGTAGAAGCCTGTGAACTGAGGCTTTGACTCCAGCTCCCGGCCGCACTCTGCTCACTATCTTCTGGGAAGCCCTGCGGTCTCCTGACCCGTGACTGCCCACAGTTGTGAGGCTCACATTCTCAGAACATTCACCTGCCTCCAAAGAGAGCTATCCTACCCTCAGGTGCAGAGTTAGAGCAGCATGGCCAATGACCAAATTCGGAGATCCCTGGGAATAGACCCAAACTTTGTCCAGTGCAAGGGTATGTGTATATTGATTTGATTTTTCATGAGGTGGTTCCTGAGCAGAACCAAACTGCCACCTCTGGTTACTACTGGTGAAGATTCTAGTCTTCTCCTGTGCCTGGTTTGGTGCCTGTCACATAGTAGGATTTTAACAAATGGAGAGTCATCAATTGTCTAGAAGAGAATTGGTTTCTGAGAGGAAGTTGGAGCCCAAAGGACAAAAACATACAACCATCTGCACCTGCTACTCTCTATCCTCCAGGGAGCATCTAGGAAATGAGGTCCTAGAAATAGGGCCAGAATGACAGGAGGCTGGATATGTGCTCTGCTCAAAGGACCACAGAGAGGAACAACAAGGGGGGTCAAAGCCCAGCCCTGGCAGATTCTGCCTGCCCTCTTGGCACTCAAAGGCAGTATGGGGTAGAAATCAGGTGTTCCCCAGCCCTTTGTGCTTCCCACACGTCCATAACCCAAACCACAGTTTGACTTAGATATTTGCTGAATCTCCCAGAACCCTGCTGTGGCTAATGCAGGCGTTCATCTTAAGCTTTAAGCTATGGGGTTACTCTCTCTACGCAACACTTGGCAATAAGCCAATGCACTTATTCAGATAAAATGCAAACCTAAGTATGCTTCAGCCTGAAGAAATTAAAATGAGAATTTGTCAGGATTAAGCATTTCCTACTTAAATTAACACTTAACAGATGGAGAAGCTAAGTCGTGATTAATTAAATTAATTCAGCAACCATAAAAGTTCAATGCGAATGCTCCCTGGAGATGATTCAAGGGGTGGTTCTGGGAATTGAGAAGCCTGAAGAATCGTCCCCTTACATGGAATAGACAGTGATGCCTTCCCGCTCCTCAATCTTGACGCTTTGGTCACTGGGAACTGGTGGGTCACTTTGATATTCGTTTGGAATCCGGAACCAGACTTTTAATTTCTTCTGCAGGGAGCCATCCTCACTGGGGAACACAGCAAAGGAAATAGGGACTGTCATCCCCATCCCAATCCCTGAAAACAGAAAAACACACAGAGTGCAGCAGGGCTTAGAGACAGCGCTTGGGCAAGGCCAGGGAAGAGACACTAATCTCATTCTTCTTCCAAGGTCATGTTTTTTGTTCTTGAAATGAGCAATGAACATTTCAGGTGTCAAAAATGCATAGTGAGACACACATGTACACACATCTCTTATTTTATAATGGAGTTAGGAATATAGTGATACAATTCCTGAAAAAAATTACTTGGCAATATATATCAAGACTGTATATTAGCTGCGCTTCCTGATTCCTAGCTTTGCTGGAGGCTACGGCCAGGCTGGTGCCAGAACCATGTTGCAACCAGTATGACAATGATGTTACAGTTTGGAGCCCTCAGGGCAGATTCATCAAATTGAATATGCAATGGAAGCTGTTAAACAAGGTTCTGCCACTGTCATTCTGAAGTCAAAAACCCATGCAGTGTTGTAGCCTTGAAAAGGGCACAGTCAGAACCTGTAGCTCATCAGAAAAAAATTCTCCACGTTGACCACCATATTGGTATCTCAACTGTGGGGCCTACTGCTGAGGCTAGACTGTTGTGTAATTTTATGCGCCAGGAGTGTTTGGATTCCAGATTTGTATTTGACAGACCACTGCCTGTGTCTCATCTTGTATCGCTAATTGGAAGCAAGACCCAGATACAAACACAACGATATGGCTGGAGACCATATGGTGTCAGGCTACTTATTGCTGGTTATGATGATATGAGCTGAGCCCTCACGTTTTCCAAACTTGTCCATCTGCTAACTATTTTGACTGCTGAGCTATGTCCATTGGAGCTCGTTCTCAATCAGCTTGTCCCTACTTGGAGAGACCTATGTCTAAATTTATGGAGTGCAATTTAAATGAACTGGTTGAACATGGTCTGCGTGCCTTAAGAGAGACACTTCTTGCAGAGCAGGACCTAACTACAAAGAATGTTTCCGTTGGAATAGTTGGCAAAGAGTTGGAGTTTACGATCTATGATGCTGCTGCTGTGTATGCTATTGATGCTATTTATTTATTTATTCTGAGACAGAGTCTCACTTTGTCACCCCCAGTAGAGTGCTATGGCATCATAGCTCATAGCGACCTCAATCTCTTGGGTTCAAATGATCCTTTTGCCTCAGAGATTCTTGGAAGGTCTGGAAGAAAGGACTCAGAGAAAAGCACAGCTCGCTCAACCTGCTAATGAACCTGCAGAAAAAGCTGATGAACCAATGGAACAGTAAGTGATAAACCACTCTATATATGTATTATCAAATATCTAAAAATGCAGGACACATACTGATGACAATAATCTTGGTGATATATTTCAAGACTGTATATTGGCTGCGCTCCCTGATTCCTAGCTTTGCTGGAGGCTACGGCCAGGCTATGGCCAGAGTTCAAAATTTGGAGGGTAGTGGAATGGTATGTTTTAGGAATCAGTCCCACATACAAGTTTTTTCCAAATAACCTCACTGCCACTATAATGGGGTGCCTTTTTCTTTGAGAGGGTCTGTATAATCATTTTCTAGAAAGTGTAGGTATCTCATACTAATATTTGTATGTGAAAAAATAATGTCTTTGTGATTTTAAAGACAATGGTGAAATAAAATTGTTTCACCTCAAAAAAAAAAAAACCTGTATATTATCAGCATCTACTTACTCCTACCTAAACATCCATTTTAAGGAAATAATCCAAAATATGGAAAAGGCAATCGAATGTTCATTGCAGCAGAATTTATAATTCTGGCTCAGCACCTATGGCTCAAGTGGCTAAGGCACCAGCCACATACACCTAAGGTGGCAGGTTGGAATCCAGCCCAGGCCCGCCAAACAACAATGACGGCTGCAACCAAAAAATAGTCGGGTGTTGTGGCGGGCACCTGTGGTCCCAGCTACTTGGGAGGCAGAGGCAGGAGACTCCCTTGAGCCCAGGAGTTGGAGGTTGCTGTGAGCTGTGATGCCACAGCACTCTACCCAAGGGAATAGCTTGAGGCTCTGTCTCAAAAAAAAAAAAAAAAAGAATTTATAATTCTGTTCAAAACAGTAATATGCCTAAGTAAATTGTAGGCACATGATGTGGCACAATGTAGATATGAATAATTATGCTTAAGAAGACTAGTAGTAGTATAAAATAATTATGAAATAAGAAATAACAAAATATACAATTCTAGGAACACTAAGATTCCAACTCAAAAGCCCCAAAGAAATATATTCAAAAGACAGCAATACTATATTGAAATGGGGGAGGGATTAAGGATATTATTTTGTTATTTTCAAGATTTTCCTTAATGAGTTTAATAAATTTATTTATTTATTTATTTATTTATTCTGAGACAGAGTTTTACTTTGTCAACCTCGGTAGTGTGCTATGGCATCTTAGCTCATAGCGACCTCAATCTCTTGTTCAAATGATCCTTTTGCCTCAGTTTTTCATTTTAGAAAGGGCTTCACTCTTGCTCAGGCTGGTCTTGAGCTCATGAGCTCAAGTGATCTGCTGGCCTTGGCCTCTCAGAATGTTAGGAGTATAGGTGTGAGCCACTGTACCCAGCCAATGAGTTTAATAATTTTTATATGTATTTCCATACAAAAAATATTATGACAGTGTTAAGAAGGCAAAGGTTTCTTCTTGACTTTTTACTGGCCAACTTGGTTTCAGAACATGATTATTTTGGTCCTAGTAAATGTTTTTAAGGCTAATACCAGTATTTGACTTTCTAAATTATCAGCTTGAAAAATATCCTAAAAATTAAATATACCATTTCTTTTTTCACCTTACTAACTCAGTTTTTGGTTCTCAGTGATTCCAAAGTGTCACCCAAATTAGAAAACTTCTTGAGAGACAAATTCATATTTAAGAATGATTTACAGGGCTTGGTGCCTGTAGCATAGTGGTTACGGCGCCACATACACCAAGGGTGGTGGGTTCAAAACTAGCCTGGGCCAGTGAAACCATAATGACAACTATAACAAAAAAAGTAGCCAGGTGTTGTAGCGGGCGCTTGTAGTCCCAGCTATTTGGGAGGCTGAGGCAAGAGAATTGCTTAAGCCCAAGAGTTTTTTTTTTTTTTTGAGACAGAGCCTTAAACTGTCCTCCTGGGTAGAGTGCCGTGGCATCACAGCTCACAGCAACCTCCAACTCCTGGGCTCAAAAGAGTATCCTGCCTTAGCCTTCCAAGTAGCTGGGACCACAGGTGCCCACCACAACGCCCAGCTATTTTTTGGTTGCAGCCGTCATTGTTGTTTGGCGGGCCCGGGCTGGATTCGAACCCACCACCTTAAGTGTATGTGGCTGGCGCCTTAGCCACTTGAGCCACAGGTGCTGAGCCAAGCCCAAGAGTTTGAGGTTGCTGTGAGCTGTGATGCCATAGCTGAGGGTGACATAGTGAGACTCTGTCTCAAAAACAAACAAACAAACAAACAAAAAAACCCAAAGAAGAATGGTTTACAGGCTAACAAGTACACCTTTCATGAAACTTTAGGCCTATCATTTTAAAAACAGAGAGGCAACCAGCATGAACCTCCCAGTTTTTAAGAGTGGAGAGCCTCAGAATTCTCATTCCCTCCATTTGCCAGAACAGAGTCTGGGGCCTGCTGTACTGAGCCTCAGTTCCCAGCACAGTCTGAGCTGTGAGCGGCTAACTCTGGGAACTTCCAGCCTGGTGATGGAGACCAAGAGGCAGATGCTGGCCTTGCCTTGTGCTGTGGCTCAGCTTAGGTTCCTCGCCCAGTCAAGCAATCCTAAAACACACCAAGCCAGCGGTTCTCAACCTGTGGGTCACGACCCCTTTGGGGGTCTCCTGCATATCAGATATTTACATTATGATTCATAACAGTAGCAAAATTACAGTCCTGAAGTAGCAACAAAAATAATTTGATGGTTGGGGATCATGACAACAGGAGGAACTGTATTAAAGGGTCATGGCATTAGGAAGGTTGAGAACCACTGCACTAAGCACTCTAGGGTTAAAAAAAAATAGAGCAAAGGGCCCCAGATCTGGGAGTGGAGCATGACTTCAGAGAGAGTGAGCTAGGAAACCTCAAAGTGCTGCCAGGGTGGTCTCCCCACAGCTTCCTGCACGGAGCTCCCTGTTCACACAGGGCAGGAATTCAAGTGCCCCTGACACAGGCAGTCAGTAGCCCCATTCTTACTAATGCAGGGCTGTGCCCTATGGGGTACTCACCCTTGTCATTGGTGCCCCCCACATACTTTACAACTTTGGGCATTGCTTCCCGTAGAGCCTCATCCACGGGCTTGTCACTCACTTCCACTGTTGCAAACTTCCCTCCTTCACAGGCCCTTTCCTCATAGGAGACTTCCTCCTGGAGAGAGAGCAGACACAGTGTCTAAGGGATACAAAGTGGCAACCTGTGATGCCTCTAGAAGCAGCAATGGTACCTAAGAAACTTTCCACATTGGTATGGTGACAGGGCAGAAGAGACAGACTTGAGAATGACTGGCCATGAGAAATGGATTCTGAGATTCTTGTAAGTGTAGAGACAAGAGCAGAAGCACAAAAAGTTTCTTATGATTACCACTGTTGGCATATAAGAGAAGGTATGACATCCCAAAACACCAAACTGCTAGAAAAATGACATGTTTATAGTAAAAGAGCTATTGCAAATTAAAAATCTGATAATAGGAATGAAAAATTCACTGAAAACGCTGGAAGACAAAGTTGAAGGAAATCTTCCAGAAAGACACCTAGAAGAAGTAGAAAATGGAATAGAAAATCAGAGGACTGAACTGGGAGATCGGAGATCTGACATCTGAATTATACAAGATCCACAAAAACCGAAGAAAAACCTGGAGGGGAGGAAACAAAGAAATATAATAACAATCCCATAAAAAACTTGAGGGTCCCCAAATTAGCTTCATTCTAGAGCAGGGCTGCAATTCAAGAAGAAACAGAGTTCGGTTGGCTTTTAGCATCCATGGGGGACTGGATCTGAGACTCTTGAGGATATCAAAATCCACAGATGTGCAAGACCCTTATATATAATTGCACAGTATTTACATAAGGATCTACACACACCCTCTTGTATACTTTAAATCATCTTTCGGTTACTTATGACACTTAATACAATGTAAATGCTATGTAAATAGTTGTTAGACTATATCATTTATTTGTATTATTTTTTATTGCTGTACAGTTATTATTATTTTCTTGAATATTTCCCATTGTTTGGCAGAAAACTCAGATATGGAAGGCCAACTATAGTTCTTTTCACTCTAATCCAAGGCATAACATTCTCCCCCTAACTCTTACCTCACTAAGTCATAGCCCTCTCCCTCAATCCCCTTGATACTCAGGTCCCCTGTTTTTTTGGTTTTTTTTTTGGAGACAGAGTCTCACTGGCCGTGGAATTGAGTGCCCTGAAGTCATAGGCCACAGCAACCTGAAACTCTTGGGCTCCAGTGATTCTCTCTCTCTCTCTCTCTTTTTTTTTTTTTTTTTTTTTTTTTGCAGTTTTGGCCAGGGCCAGGCTTGAACCCGCGACCCTGGGTATATGGGGCCAGCACCCTACCCCTTGAGCCACAGGTGCTGCCCCTTCAGTGATTCTCTTGCCTCAGCCTCCTGAGCAGCTAGCTGGAACTACAGGCACCCACCACAATGTCCACCTATTTTTTAGAGAGAGTCTCACTCTTGCTCAGGCTGGTCTCGAACTCCTGAGCTCAAGCAATCTGCCTGCAGGGGCCTTCCAGAGTGCTGGGATTATAGGTATGAGCCACCGCGCCTGGCCCTGGTCTCATTTCTTTCCACACAGCCCCCCCTCCTCCTTTTGCTACCTCTGTCCACACTGAGTGTCTGTCATTTCTCTGGTGTTTAGACTCACGGGCCCCTGCAGCTCTTCCTCAGCACCTCCCACCCCTCCATATCATGTGAGGGCTCACATAATTTTGCATTCCTGGACACACTGTAAGATGATGTTTTTCAAACATTTAAAAAATCATGATCCACAAGAAGGCAAACGTTTCTGTATCACATCTTACCATGAATTGACACAGTTTCACAAAATACTATTTTACTCTTCTCCATGGGATGCATTCTGATACTCTCTTTTTTCTATCCTATTTATGTCTATTCTACTGTACTTGAGTGAATTTTACTCTATTTCTGTAGAAGAAAAGTTGGTCTACATTAATTTTACCTTCTGGTAATGGAACACTAACATAGTTTTAAAAATGTGCAATAAAGTCTTTGCGGACAGGAACTCTATCACAGAGTTTTACATGTTGCAGGCTCAATGGATTTTTATTTGATTAAGGAGATGTCTCTCCTACTAATGATTATGAAAAACAGACATATAATAGAGAATGTTGCTGCCTAGGCTGGTAGAATCGATCTTCCTATAATCACTTAGGGATGAGGGCATGACTCCTTGGAATCTCTGGAGGAGGACCGGGCTGTGGGGCTGTGAGTGGCCAGTCTAGTCTGAAGACACATACTTAATATTACAATTTTATATGTGGAATACAAAACTATTGTTTGCATAATGCAAAATTAAAGGATAGTGAGAAAGAGGCCAGAGAAATCTAAAAGCAAACCCTAGGTGCCAATATCATGTTTAAACTCCCCTCACATGTGTTTGGGGGCTTGCACCAGACCAAGATTCAGGGGAAGCAAATTGGTCTTGAGTTTGGGGCACTGGGCCTATTAATTCTGAGGACTGCTGTGAGGCTCATACTTCCAAAGAGCCTTCTAGAGTAAACTGTCACTCAAACTCAGGGTATTTTACTCTTTTCTGGCTTTGTCTGTTGTAGCAGAGAACTCTAGAACTTTCCCTTCCTTCGAGACTCCACTGAGTCTTCTTTTTCTTTTTTGAGACGAAGTCTCACTCTGTTGCCCTGGGTATCATCATAGCTCACAGAAACCTCAAACTCTTGGGCTTCAGAGATCCTCTGAGACTATAAGCATCTGCCACCATGCCCAGCAAGGTTGTTTTCTGTTTTTAGTAGTGACAGGGGCTCACTCTTGCTCAGGCTGCTCTTCAGCAAACCAAACTGCCTTGGTTTCCTGGAGTGCTAGGATTACAAGTGTGAGCCACCATGCCCTGCGCCCCCATTGAGTCTTGCCACTTGTAATGTTTTAAATTCCAGAAATGTTCCTCTGAGAACCACAGAATTTCAGAACTGAAAGAAGTTGTAAGTTCCCTTAACCCAACTCATCTCACCAAAGAGGAAGTAAGATTGAGATGCTCAGGATGACACAGCTACTAAATGGCGAAGCTGAAACAAAAATTCCCATTCCCAAACTGCTGTCTAATGCGTGTTGCAAGACTCTCTACAGCAGTGGTTCTCAACCTTCCTCATGCCTCAATGCATTTTCATCGTTACAAAGGGGTTGCAACCCACAGGGTGAGAACTGCTGCTCTACAGCTATTAGTGATGAAGTGAACATTTTAACCCCTCTCAACCCACTGCATTAGATATTTGGGGCAGACATTTGTACCCTGTTCAGAACAAAGGTATAAGAAGTTATTCTATGCAGTTGCTTATTTTACTTTAATTTTTTTTTTTTGAGACAGTCTCACTTTATTGCCCTTGATAGAGTACCGTGGTGTCACAGCTCATAGTAACCTCCAACTCCTGGGTTTAGGCAATCCTCTTGCCTCAGCCTCCCAAGTAGCTGGAACTACAGGCACCCGCCACAATGTCCAGCTATGTTTTTGTTGCAGTTTGGCTGGGGCTGGGTTTGAACCCACCACCCTTGGTATATGGGGCTGGCACCCTACTCACTGAGCCACAGGGCACCGCCCTATTTTATTTTTTAGATACAGGGTCTCACCCTGTCACCTAGGCTGGGTACAGTGATGCCATCATAATTCACTGTAAGCTCAACTCCTGGCCTCAAGTGATCCTCCCACCTTGGCCTCCCCAAGTGCTGGGATTATAGACAAGAGCCACCATACCCAGCCTTATGCAGTTACTTCTAGAAATTAACTGATGACAAGATCTTACTGAGAAAGGGTCAGCTAGCTCTTCCCTTTGGTCTTTCTTTTCTTTTTATTCATTCAACCAACAACTACTGAGCATCTACTATGTGCTGAGTGTTGCACCAGATGCTACAGGCAGAGCTGAGAGACTTGGGGTTTCCAACATCAAGAAAAGCATGGTGTAATAAGGGGAGCCAGGAGCACAGAGGTTGTCCTCTGATGATGTGTTTAAGGGGCAAGGAATGTCAGGGCAGTAGGGAACACAGAGGTGGACCACTTGGGTTATTCTGGGGGGTACTGCTGTATTTGCTAACGTGTCTGGGTAGGTCAAACGGACTTGGAGGTCCTTACAGATCACCCAACTGGACATTCCATCACTGCTTCATTGATTTGCTGAATAAACATTGCTGAAAACTTCTGCCAGGTGATTCAGATTTGGAGATTAACATGACAGGGATAATTAAGAGGGTAAAATTATATACATAATTTATTATATAAATTATTATATAATGCAGTAAACGCTCCAATAGTTTAGGGAGGGGATTTCAGGTAGCAGGTACCATGGGAGCAAAGAAGAGATCAAGAACAGTGTGATGATGACAAACAACACAGGCAGTTCATGTGGCTGGAGCAAAGAGACCGTCGAGAAGGGCACGCAGGGAGGGGCTGGATCCTGGAAGAACTCCCAGACTGTTGTAGGTGCTGGATTTTATAACCATTAATCCACTGATGCTGATCTGACAGCACACCAGTTTCATCTACCCTAAACTAGTTCAACTGACTTTTGTCATCTAAACATAGGGTTTTGCATGCGTGTTTGAGTCTTGCAAGGTGGAGGATTTTCTGGAGCAGAAAAGAGCTCTAAGGAATGGTACACACAATCTGTGTTCCAGACTGTTCCCCAGGTGGAAAGTCCATGGCAAGGAAGGATGGGTTGCTGTGAAAGGAATCCAGTGTGATTCTAGGTGCCACAGCCTCTGTGATAAGGCTACCATCCTCCAAGCTTAATTGAACTCCACCATCTCTCTGAGTCATCCTTCCTTTCTATGAACTCAAAAATGAGGTGCCTCTAGAGCTGGAAGGCCCTTACCTGTCTGCCAGTCCCGCCGCTTCCTGATAGAAAGGAACAGACTGTCCAATGGGCAGTTGGACACCCAGGTCTGGAGCTCTGTATGGGACTGACATACCTACATAAATGTTGTGGTCATCAGCATATGGGGACACTACAGCTGTGAATGAGGTGATTGCCCAGGGAGCACAGAGCATTCTATCCCAACCTAATCATGTTTGTTAGTCCCCTGCCTACAGCCTTCATTCACCAAGTTCTTAGCTGCTTCTCAACGATCCACAAACAGGTATATTCCACCTTCCTTGTCGGCCACAATCAGAGCACATCCTCCTTGGCCTTCTGCTCTTTCTTTTAATGCCAAGGTCACTCTCCTAGGCCAGACCTGTACCTGCTGGTGCTTCTGCCCAGAGTCATCTTTTTCTGTTTTGAGACAGAGTCTCACTCTGTTGCCTAGGCTAGGGCTTTGGTGTTATTATAGCTCACAGCAACCTCAAATTCCTGGGCTCAAGAAAGAGGTCTTCCTGCTTTAGCCTCCCAAGTAGTGGGGACTATAGGCACCTGTCACAACACCGGGCTAATTTTTCTATTTTTAGTAGAGATGGGGGTCTTGCTCTTGCTCAGACTGGTCCTGAACACTTGAGCTCAAGCGATTTTCCTGCCTTGGCCTCCCAGAGTGCTGGATTATAAGCATGAGCCACAGCACCTGACCAGCCCAGAAGTATTTTTCTCCTGCCTTTCCTGATGACTTCCAATTCACCCAACAGGTCCCAACCTAACAGTTGCTTCCTCAGATAAGATTCTAACTTAAAACAGCTTCTCACCATATTCTTACCGGCCTTTACACATTCAAAACACAATACTTCTTGTAATTAAAATTAAATAATAATGGGTTCCATGCCCACCCCAGACCACAGCCCCATGTGTCAGGGACTGCCTGTACCGATCACCTTTGTACCTCTCTGTACCTAGTCGGGTGCCTTGCATATTGTAGGCACCCTACAAATACTTGTGGGAAAGGAGAGCTATAGAGTGAAACCTGATTTTATTCTAGTGACAAGAAGGACTAGAGGCATAGCTAGGTAGAGATATAAGAACCTCAACTCCCAAGACATCCAGGAGGAAAGCCAGGCCACAATGTCTAATGTTTGAGACAACGTTTTCACAGCAACTATATCCATAACTTCTCATTTGTGTAAATTAAATAAATCTTAAGGCTCTTTCCTGACCCCTTCTTGGCCATGGGGATACCCTAAACTGAGAAAGGAGATCAGACATGCCTCCTGTCCCCCTGCCTTCTCAGAGACCTTTAATAGGCCTAAGGCTATCTAAGACATACCTATGGTCCTCAACATACAGAACAAACCACTAGAACCTGGGTAGAGGTCCAATAGTTTGTCTCTAACTAACAGAGCCTTATCTTAAATCAAGCATTCATTTTAGCTGAATCCTGGTCTTTTAGAAAAAGTCTTTTTCAGCTAATTGTCAACTAAGGAATCTTTAAACCCACCCATATCTGTAACCTACTCCCTCACATTGACATGTCCCACCTTTTCGGCCCAAACCAATGTATACTTTCCATGTATTGATTTATGACTTAACCTGTAATTCCTGAAACTCTGAAATGTATAAAACAACACCGTAACCCCACCTCAGCGAGTCTACTTGCGTGAGGCTTCTTGGATGTGGGTCTGGGTCATGGCCCTCAAATTTGGCTCCGAATAAACCTCTTTAAATTATTTTACAGAGTATGGCTTCTTATCCATTGACATTTGAACCACTGAACCCCTGTGAGAATTTAGGTTAGAGAAATGGATATTTTAAAAATATTTTAGTTCTCCAGGGAGCTATATATACATTTAACAAGAACTCTCTGCAGAAAATAAAGGATCTAAGTTAACATAGTGTTGTTTCTTAAAACTTAACATTTTTAGTGCATTTGTCTATAATGGAACGTGATAATAACCCTCCTTTGCCCCACCTTCAGGTAGCCTAAGCTCCCAGTCAGTTATCAGATGAGGACTTTGACCTGTGATCACAGACACTAATCTTGCCATCTGATGTTACATTGATTTTGGAAGCCTGCATTCCCATTACAAGAAAAGATTGCTCATAATAATTAACTCACAGAGTACTTTCTATGTTTCTGGCATTATTTTAAACACTTTATGTGGATTTATTCATGCAATTCCTTCTTCCGTGAAGAAGTTAATTCTTTAATCCTAATTTTCAGATGAAACTGGAGAACAAGAGGTTAAGTAACATGCCCAGGTTACAATGGCCAAGTGGTGGAGCCAGGATTCAAACCCAGGCTATTGGGTCCTAACCAATGTGCACAGACTGGACACAAATCTGATAAGGATGTCAGTTAGTAATATCAGTCCTGCTCTAAGTATCCACAAGATCTACCCAATTCAATACAGAGCACTGTGTATCTTCCTCCCTTCTTGAGTGCTGAGGAAGGAAGGCACCTGATAAGGTCTGCAGCAGCACTGGCCTCCCTGCTAAGTGCCTAGAATCAGTCCTGAACATCGGATGAGCCTGAAGCCTATGCTTCATGCGGCTCATGGTGTGTAATCCATTTGCCCAGGAGAGTGAAAAACAATTTCTGATCCAAGTGCTTTCTAGGATAAGACAGAGAATTCAGGTGAAGCCTCTCTTCAAAATAACAGCACTCTGAATTTGTACATATTTAAAAAAAGGGTTGTAGGTATCTTTGGATATTTAATCATCACACATTGGCATGCTCATCTTAGAGTTAAGAAATCTGAAGATTCAGAGTGGTTGAAATCTTAAGTAACTTACCCAAAGTTATCTGCAAAACTAAGGGGGAGTTGTTACTGTGCCCAACCAAATACTAGGTATTCTGTTGAACAATTTGTAATTGGTTATCTCATTTAAATTTCAAAACAGTCTATTCAGATATGATTATTTAATATGAAGCCAGTAGACGAACTAATACACGCTCACACAAGAGAAAGACTCAATTCAATTCAAGTTGGGAAGAAGAGGGCAGGAGGTGGGAGACAGGGGTGAGGGGAAAGGTGAAGATAATTGGTGTGGTCCCCCCCATGGGCACAAGGTAAGGTATATGGCACATCTCCTGGGTGTGGGA
>CAUYTI010133892.1:0-15871 GCA_963575145.1 Galago senegalensis
CTCCCCTCCCTCTCCCCTTTCCCCATATTCTTGGTCTATAATTGGGTTAGTTTCATACTAGGGCTGAGTACATTGGGTACTTTTTCTTCCCTTCTTGAGATACTTTGCTAAGAAGAATATTTTCCAGCTCCATCCATGTAAACATGAAGGAGGTAAAGTCTCCGTCCTTCTTTAGGGCTGCATAGTATTTCATATAGTGTTTCATAGTATTTCATTGTGGTGTTCATATACCACAATTTCTTGATCCATTCGTGGGTAGATGGGCACTTGGGCTTCTTCCAAGACCTAGAAATTATGAATTGGGCTGCAATAAACATTATGGTGCAAAATCTTTGTTATTATGTGATTTTTGGTCTTCTGGATATATACCTAAGTAGAGGAATTGTAGGATCAAATGGCAGCTGGTAGGACTGCAAACTAATATGTTCCAAAAAAAAAAAAAAAAACAACTTCCAAACTTTTATTTGAAAAACTTCTTTCTACTTTCTACCTCTTATCAAAAATAATCAAAACCAAATGATTTGTTAATGATCTATTATGGGCTATACATTTCTTCCCCAAAATTCATACTTTAGAGTCCTAGTCCCTAATGGGATGGCGTTTGGAGATGGGGCCTTTTGGAGGTAATTAAGCCATGACAGTAGGATGCTCTGGAATGGGATTAGTGCCCTTGTAAGAGACATGAGAGAGATGATCTCTGTCTCAGCCATGTGAGAACCCAGCGAGAAGGCAGCCATCAGCATGTCAGGCAGAGGAAGCTGACAAGACACTGGATCTGCCAGCACCTTAACCTGGGACTCCAGAAATACATGTCTGTTATTTACGTCAATTTATGTCTTTTGTATATATACCTAGTAGAGGTATTTATAGCAGCCCAAAAGGAGACGGAATCCTTCGAGATAGAAAGCTCAATGACTTTATAACTTCCAGATCTACACAGGGACTCCATTTTCTGAGGGCTGTTTCCAAATCGGCATAAATCACTTTGTGCCCAGTGATTCCAGCTAGGTGTCACATCCCCTCATCATGGCCCCTTGCCATCTGCCTCATTCTGTTAATACCTCCGCTGTCCCAGTCTCTCAGATTATTTTTACCCATCCCTGTCTTTCATTCTCTATGTTCTTTCAGTCACCAGATCCAGCTGGTAATTAGAGTCTATTATTTTTAGGAACATAAATGTGGCAAGAGGATGTTGGATGAGGAACAGACTGGCATCCACAAGGTGAGTCAGGAGTTTGTACTGACTTGTGGGACTCAAAAGAAAGGAACAAAGTTTTAGAAACGATTTGGAAGAAGGCACCTGAAAATGGTGACTAATGATTGCTTCTTTATTTTTAAACAAATTTAAACTTCTCAGTCCAAAGTTTCAACTATTGGAACTATTTACAGGTATAATCTTATCTCCCAATTGTTCCCAATCTCTTGCTTCTGTGACAAATTCATCAATGGAACTCATTAAATAAGTTAGGCTCACTCATTCCTGTACCATTTCAGCCCTTCTCCAGGTTTTGAATGTAAACTCTTTTCATATCTAGTGTGTCTCATCATCCTCACAACAACCCAACTAACTGAAAGCCAAGATGAATTCACAGCACCTGATGTGGTCACAGTTAAACAGCGGGGAGCCAGGCTCACACCAGAGGCCTCTGCGTCCAGGCTCTGCCCCTTCACCTTCACCACCTCATGGCTCTCACAGATACGCTTTAAACAGGCACCTCTCTGGTATTTTTTCTTCATTCTCATGTAGTGTTCTTTAGAAGTTATCATCACAAAATGCACATATTAACCCAACAGTGAGGGGCAGCTTAGAAAAGGATCATTTGTGTATGTGATTCAGAAAGGAATAATTTTTCCTTGTTTCTAATTCAAGCAATGTTTTGCATTCCATTTTCTTTTGTTGTAGTTTCAGGCCTTGGAAGGAGTGAATACAGCTAGACCAAGGGTGAGCAAAAGTCAAAGAAGGTGACTACATCTATATACTATATATCAATATGCTTTCAAATAAGGCCAAGCAGGGTGACTCATGTCTATAGTCCTAGCACTTTGGAAGCTGAGGTGGGAGGACTGCTTGAGGCCAAGACCTAGAGACCAGCCTGAGCAACAGCGAGACCCCACCGCTATAAAGAAAATAGAAAAATTAGCTGGGTAAGGCTATAAAGCATGAGCCCACAGTCTCAGCTTGCACCGGAGGCTGGAGCCCAGGAGGGTCAGTGGAGCCTAGGAGGGTTGGAGTTGCAGTGAGCTACGATGATGCCACTGCACTCTAACCTAAATGAGAGTGAGACTCTGTCTCAAAAATAAATACATAAATACAATAAGTAAAATAAAATAATAAACACAGAAGAGATCAAAGAATTAGCCCTGATGGTAGATCCATCGGATAGGGTCTCCTTTCCTCTCTATAACCACCCCTCTAGTTATCTCCATGTGGAGGTTTCCAACAATTCCACCTTTCCATTCTACAGGGTATATATACATACATAGGGAAAATGGAAAATTGTAGCTAAATGTACCTTCCTTTACAAATGTTCACTACAAAAGTTTAAAAATATTTATATAAGTACATTTTGATAATAAATCTAAAACATATAAAATATAGTATATGTGTTGGTTAATTTTGCTATGAATAGTGACCTCTGGGATACCCTGTACTTATATAGGAATTTTATTAGAAGCTAACCTTCTTTATAATTCCACGCAAAGCCCAGAAGTTCACTAAGATCCACGCAGCCTGGGCCTCATGTCTACCCTAAACAACCTCAGTGGCAGGGTAAGTAGACGTTCACTGACCTAGGCTGGGTCACATGTACACCCCTGGATAAAAGAGAGTAGACTGGGTTGGACCCACCTGAACAATGAGAAACAAAAATGGGAAAATGGAAACTCCTGCAAGACGATGGAGAAAAGGAAGCTGAGTAGACAAATGTCTACTCTATCCACCCTCATCACAGATGGGAAAACTGAAGTGCTCCAGGTTAAAGAGTTAGAACTACGCCTCAAGCTGTCAGTAATTCATCCAGAACTTCAGCAGATAAATTAATACCACCTACACAGACAGTCCTGGATTTTATTCACGTCTGTTTCATTGTTTAGTAATTACTCTTTTAAGCCTTGTATTTTTTACTCAAAATATAACTAGTAAGAAGTAAAGGAAGAAACTTCCACTCCACCCCCACCTTCTTTAAGGGTAACATATTCCCTTTCGTTATAAATCTAAAAATAAGGAGCTAAGATTACTGTGATTCATTATGCTAGGAGCTGTTTTGAACATTATCTGTCCCTCCATGAAGGCCCCATTTCACCTACTGCACGCAGCACCCGCACATAAATACACATGCACCTGCTTCCACAGTCTATAAATACTCCACAATATATACTGGGAATAATTTTCCTTTTAGAACAGTAGGCTCTGTCGTTTTAAATATCAGTTGAGACATTCTATATGTTTCACAGATAATGAGACGCGTTATTTTTCTCTCTGCTAACAATGAAAAGCAGAGCTGGATCATTGGAGAGGGCTACCAAGAGTCAGGAAAGGAACCCGTCACCGCATGAGACGTTCACACACAAAGTGGGCCAACGTGGAAGCAGAAAAGAGGGAGCAGGCTGTGTGTGTGCCTGTCTGGACAGAGGCTGAGGGACGAGGGGGAAAACCCACAGAGGAAAATAATTAGTCGGGGAATGTGGGCTAGAGAGGTCGGGCCACAAGAAGGACTTTGTTTTACCACTATAATAGTATTTATTATTTTAGGCTTTAATTATTTATTTGTATGCCTGTCTCTCCCACGTGCCTTTAACCTCTGTAAGGACAAGGATCGTGCCTTGCATTTCTATAGTCACAAGACTGGTAGAGAATAGATACTCAAAATAAAAGAATGGATAAGCAGGAGAATATAAAGTGGAGTCCACACCAGAAAAGAACTATTATATATGCGAAGTTCAGAACACCATATGGGCTCCGCTGCAAGACAGAAGATAAGCCATGCCTGTTCTTTGCACTATATTTTAAGGCAGCCATCTTACACCTCTTAGTCACCAAGTCTGATCTGGATGATCCGACCAGAAACACAACCAAAATAACTACAGTATTCAGAAAAGCAGGAAATCTGTTTTCTTGATTCTGAACCTGTAGTTTTTATGAATAATGGCTTACATACTGCAGACTTCAGAGGCTACAGATAAGAAGTGTTGAATTTTATGAAAAGTATACCTAAGAGTTGGATGGTGGCATATTTTTCAGGGCCCATGCTGTCAGAATTTTAAAGAATGTCATTAGAAGAAACCATGACCTTTTAGAAGAAAAATGTTCATAGTCTGCCTGCAAACAAAAGGCATTTTAAAAAAAAAAAAGATGTGTAACATCAGGAATATTAACTTCTTTCTTTTAAAATGGTAACAACTTAAAATTCAAATCCTCAAGTTTTTTGTTTGTTGCTTCGGGGCAAGTAAAGGACAGGAAATTTAGACTTAACCATCAAAATACACTCTCAGGAGTTTCGGAAATATGTTTAAAACTACAGAGAGGAAAATACTATTGAATAATCTTCTACAAAAATAATCTAAGTAAATCCACTACCATCTAAAATAAAATAAATATGGAGAAAGATTAAATGAGAGAGAGAGGGTTAGAGAAAAAAGAAAATCTAAATTTCTAAGCCTGGTATTCCAGGCCTTCCATGGTTAGAATTCAATGAATGGTTCACCCCTACCTTTCACCATTTCCTACACACACCTGCTGTGGCACCCAAGCAGGTATATCCTAAAAACACCTTATTTTGTACAATCCACCACCTTTACCCCTTTATGGAAGGACTAGGGAAGTCCCCAGAGATACACCAACTGGCTCTGACTCCTTTAGAATGAGTTCCTTCCATTACAGGTAAATATCAGTAGTAACAAGAGTAACCTCCCCTAGTCTTCATTTTTAAACTATATGAAACACAGAAGGGGGAGTCAAGACACCTAAGTAGTTTACACGTAAAATTCATGTCTAAGGTCTGAAAGAGCAACCTCTCTACAATGAGTATCTCAGCCCTACCTGCTCAGTGCACTTTTGTACCCCCCCCCCAATCCAGCAGCGTTCAGTAGTTCAGGACACATTAACCTGAGAACTGCTGTCTGCAACTGATACGTGGGGATTTATGATTAGAATAGAAATACACGTTTGTGTAGGGAAAGTCCAGTTACAGAGAAAGGTTAATTACAGTTTGACATCATATGCTCTCTTCTTTCTGAATACTATGAAAAGGAGAAAGATTTTGTTAGCATCTGTAAAAATAAATTAAATTGGGAGCAAATCCAGTGCAAACTAGTTTCACAAATACTTTGTATCAAAATCTCTTCTAACTTGCTTATTCATCCATCTCACAGATCATTTCATTGATAAAATCTGACTCCAAATGAACTATTTTTGACTGTTAACATTTATTTTCAGTACCCACTCAGTATAACCCAAAGTAATTCAATTTAGATTGATTATTGGGAAAGGCAAACGTTTTCACCTAGATCTATCTAGACACACTCAGGATTTTAGATAGAGGATGATGACACGGTCTGAATGCAGGTAGAATAGGCAAGCTGAATATTCTACACATTATGGACCAGCAAAAAGGAAGAAAATATCTATAGGGGGCTGAATTGTGGCCCCCCCAAAAGGTATGCCCATGTTCCAATCCCCAGGACCTGTGAAGATTACATTCTGGGAGAGAGGGGGTTATTAAATTAACCATCTTGAAAAGTTTATTCTTGATTATCCCGATGGGCACTAAGGGCAATGAGAAGCAGTTTTCAGGCAAAATCGGAGGCGATGTGATGGCGGAGGCAGAGACGGGGTCATGAGACACAGACACAGGAAAGCCAAAAGCTACGAGGACCTGGAAAAGACAAGGAACGGAGCTTCCCTAGAGCCAACACCCTGATTCTGAAATCTGGTCCCCAGAACTGTGAGAGAATACATTTCTATTGTTTTAAACCACTAAGTTTATAATAATTTTTTACAGCAGCCACAGAAAACCATTACAATGCCCTAAAGAATGTTTTCAGTTAAATGGAGAAATGACACTGCTTTTGATAAACCCCCAAAGAGGTAAAATATAGTTGTACCATAAACAAATTCTCTAGTAAACCACTAAAGCCCCTTTAGAGATGAGAGAACCCACACAACTAAGTGGGAAAGTGCAATATTGGAGGCCGGGCGCAGTGGCTCACTTGGGAGGCTGAGGTGAGTGGATTGCCTGAGTTCACAGCTTTGAGACTAGCCTGAACCAGAGACAGACCTAGTCTCTAAAAATAGCCAGGAGTTGTGGTGAGCTCCTATAAGCCCAGCTACTCGGGAGACTGACACAAGAGAATCCCTTGAGCCCAAGAGTTGGAGGTTGCTGTGAGCTGTGACAGCACAGTACTCTATAGAGGGCAAGAAAGTGAGACTCAACTCTGTCTCAAAAAAATAAATAAATAAAAGTACAATATTCCAAGCACAGGTGCTGACTACACAGTCATGGAAAAGTTGAGCCTCTCAGCCAGTCTGTTTAAAGGGAATGAGCTGTCTGAAGGGCACTGACTTAAATAACATTGATTTTTGCAGCATTAGAGTCTGACTTTTTGCATTTGGGTTATGTGCTGCTTTGGATGAATGGGGTCAAGATAAAATTACCAACCGCCCTGTCCTGAATCAATAAATTATTCAAATGTAAGGATTTTATTTGAGAGGAAAAAATCCTAAGACAAGAATGGGAAAAAGCTTTCTCCCCTCTGTGCCTTCTCACTGAACTACCCATATCTGTCAGGAGTTAACATCCTTCATTAAAATAGAGAACTGCTTTTAATGAGTAAATATTTTTCTAAATTACAATACAAAAATGTGATGTTTTTGTTTTTGTAAGACAACAGACTGCCCCAAACTGAGTTGTCCCAGCCGTCCTGACTGCCCCAGATGCTCTCGCTTCCCGCGTTGCCGTAAATCTTCCTTCGCAGAATGGTTTCCTATCAACAATTTTCTTCTAAGGAGACTTAATAGCCAGATTTATAAAACACTTGTCATGAACATTAAATTCACAGAGTTTAATACATTCTAACTAATCTTCATTTGCCCTGGAGACTGGAACTGAATTCCACTTGATGGTTTGGAAAATGATTATAAAACAGAACATAGGACCTTTTCTTCATCAGAGAGTTCTAATTATCTATTACTCCAGGAAAAAGAAAATTGACATGATGTCAAAAACAACAATGAACTCATTCCCTATGAAGAACAAAACCAGGGTTTATATTTGAAAGAGGATGGAAGGCTTGGCTCCAAGAACAGACTAGAAAACTCACTCTACAGATGAACAGACAAACGGCAGGAGCCCTCTGGGCACCTCCTCACCTTCCTCCTTCCTCCCATTTCCTGGCTTGTCTCTCCTCACCCGCCAAGCGTTGGCTTTTTCCCTCTAGCTAACTAAAGCACTTTACCCAAGACGTTCTCTTTGTAAAAAGTGCTGTTCTTTAAAATGTCTCTCTTTTCTTCCCCTATCAAAGCTTCACATTAGATGTTCAACAAAAGCTTTCAATATTTTAATAAGCAAAAGCGATTCTTCTTTTTCCTAAAGAGGAAATGTTTACTTCCTTCCATGAAGATCTCACTTTCTAAAAGTAATAATTTACTTCAAATGGAAAGAATTATACTGAATAAATTGCCCCTCTAAGGAGCCATGGGATCTACAGGCAGAAATAACTTACTTCTAAAAATCTAGGCATTTAAATTACCTATTGTCACCACAGTTTGGCCTAAAGTCTGGACATAGACCTCAGCTCTTCAAAGAAAAGAACAGAATCACTGCTTTGATGCCTTTTTTTTTTTAAACCCCAGGCAATAGACAATCAAAAATACATCTACTTAAGTAAATACAGAGTCATGAGAAGCAGGTGCTGCCTTTAATTTTTAATCATCTCTGATGGCAGGAGCTGTCCCTCTGGCTTTTTAGACAATGAGATCCCAACACTCCAGTCTCCTGTTTAAAAAAGCGTCCCACCTACAAGATGAGTAAAATTTAACGTATCAGGTTTTACAGCATTATAATATTTCAAAATCCTTTGTGACAAGAGGAAGAAAATAAAAATAAGCATGTAAAATGCCAACCGTGCAAGGGTGCCTTAACGAGAGGCATGGGGGAGGGGCGGAAGAGAGACAGAAACCCCTGCAGGAAGGATGGGGGAGATCAGTCTTTCACCAGTATGGGAGAGGTCAGAGGGAGGACAACAAACAGCAAGAAGGGCAACCTCCCGAAAGTGAATTAAGCTCCCTCCTGCATGGACTTCAGCAGTGGAGTTGTGACATGGAGCCATGACTGAGAGCTGGCTAGGCAGATCTGATTCCTCCCCCACCCTGACAAAATGGTGGCTTCCCTGTGACATAATAGGAAATACATATTTGCTCAGTTTCTAGACACAAAGCTTCTAAAACCCTTAAAACTTACAAAGTGACAAATATATTTATGTGTGAGCTAATGAGATGACAGGATAGCCTCAGGATGGGAGCTGGTTGCCAGGGTGTCAACCATGAGATTAGAGGGTTGGAACTTCCAGTCCTAGCCCTCATCACTGTCCCATGAGGGATATAGGGCTGAAGTTGACTTAATCACTAACAGTCAATGATTTATTCCTTCATGGCTACTTAACAAAGCTTCTATCACCCAAAAAGAGAGTCCTGAGAGCTTCCCTGTTAGTGACAGGAAAATAGCACACCTAGAGAGGGCATGGTGCATCTAGAGAGGGCATGGCACACCTAGAGCAGGCATGGCACACTTAGAGCAGTCATGGTGCACCTAGAGCAGTCATGGCGCACCTAGAGCGGGCATGGCGCACCTAGAGAGGGCATGGCACACCTAGAGCAGTCATGGCACACCTAGAGCAGGCATGTGCACCTAGAGCAGTCATGGCACACCTAGAGCAGGCATGTGCACCTAGAGCGGGCATGGCGCACCTAGAGCAGTCATGGCACACCTAGAGCAGGCATGTGCACCTAGAGCGGGCATGGCACACCTAGAGCAGGCAGGGCACACCTAGAGCGGACATGGAGCACCTAGAGCAGTCATGGCACACCTAGAGCAGGCATGTGCACCTAGAGCGGGCATGGCGCACCTAGAGCAGGCATGTGCACCTAGAGCAGTCATGGCACACCTAGAGCGGGCAGGGCACACCTAGAGCAGGCATGGCGCACCCAGAGCAGGCATGGCGCACCTAGAGTGGGCATGGATGCTTCCCTCATACCTTGTCCTCTGAATCACCTTCATTTGACTATTCCTGAGTTGTTTCCCTGAGTTCTGTAAGCCATTCTAGCAAGTGATTGCACCTAAGGAGGGGGTTTGTGGGGACCTCTGATTTATAGCTTGGACTTACAATTGGTGTCTGACATGGAGGCAGTCTTATAGGACAGAGTTCTCAAGTTGGGGGATCTGATGCTATCTCTAGGTGGCAAGTGTCAAAACTGAGTTAAGTTGTAAGTCTAGCTGGTGTCAGAGGTGGCTGGTATGGGGAAAACACAGACTCATATCAGTGGCCACAAGTGAAGTGTGAGTGCACACACGAGAGGAAATAGTTTGTTTTTCTTGATTAGATTCTGATCCCTGCCCAAGTTCAGGGACGAGAAAGAGAACACAGATCTCCTAGACACACCATGGTCCTCTGCCTGCTACTCCAGAGTAGGGCATGCTGAATGTGAGAGAAGGTCTAGAGAACATGCCCTAATGTGCCATGGAAAAGGCCCAAGTCTCTCTAGGCCTAGGGCAATCCAAAGAATTCTAAGGCACCACATGTTAGTAGGGAAGCTCTGGAGCAGGAATCAAGAACTAGTGTGTGAGGGACTGAGAAAAAGAGCAGTCCTGGAAATGGCAGGACCAGAAAACAAAGATATTTAATGTGATATATATATATATATATATATATATATATATATATATATATCTCCATGTAACTGTTAAGTCCTGAGTTCAAAAGGGGGTCACTACCAGGACAGTGGCAATTTCGCCACTCCCCAGATGCACCCTGCACCAGTAGAGGAAAGAGAAGGCAGTAACTTTAAAATAATGAAATTAATTTGCAGGATACCTGGAGAAAAACTGAGAGGTCTTCAATGGTTAATTTGCAGGGGAAAGTAAGGAAGAAGACTTGCACTATGTAGAGGTCTACCAGATTTCTAGCTTCGGTAATTGAGTAAATGGTGTGGTTTCGCCAAATCAGAGAGGGCAAAAGAATACAGAAAAATAATCAGTTTAGCAGGAAGGAAGAAGAGTTTCATTTCAGATGTGTAAAGTTTGTGAAGCTTTGGACTATTCTGGTGGCAATGTTAAAGAGGCACCTGCAGAGAAGAAAAGGAGGCTCACACACAAGGACTGAGCTGAGCCAACCCAGGAATGGATTAAGAAGCTGTGGTATATGTATACCATGGAATACTATACAGCCATCAAAAAGATGGAGACTTTACATCTTTTGTATTAACCTAGATGGAAGTGGAACACATTATTTTTAGTAAAGCATCACAAGAATGGAGAAGCAAGAATCCTATGTACTCAATTCTGATATGAGGATAATTAATCATCTAGGGTGGGGGAAGGGGAGAGCAGAGAGAAGGAAGGAGGGGAGGGGGGGTCACGGTACGTGACATACCTTTTAGGGGTGGGACAAAATTATAAGAGGGACTTTACCTAACATAGGTAATCAATGTAACCTGGTTCTTTGTACCCTCAATGAATCCCCAACAATAAAAAAAAAATTTTTTTTTAAAAGGACTGAGCTGAGGACTCTGAAGATTATGGTTGGAGAACAGAAACAGGGAGATGCCCAGTGCAACAGAGAGAAGGGCAGGAGCCAAAGACAACCTGCAGACACCAACGAACACTAGACTGACTGAGAGGATGAGGGGTCTGGAGATATGACAGCTGATATAAGGAGATGTGGAAGTGTGTGTTGTTACAGAAATAAAGAGAGTAAGAGCTTCACAAGTGAAGTAATGATAGTGTCAAACACGGCAGAAAGCTCCAGAAAGAAGGCAATGACAGAAAAGATCCACTGGATTTAGAAATTGGGTCATTGTTGACCCAGCGAGAGCCATTTCAGCACACTAGTGAGTCTGGAAGCCATACTGCCATGCATTGAAGAGAAATAAAAAGTACAAAAAACACCATTTATCCTGAAATACAAAAAAAAAAAATCCACCAAGCCCAAATCCACTGCTATATTCCACAAATTACTGCCATTCAGAATTGATTAATTTAAGAAAACACTTATTAAATATCTACCGGGGGCAGAAACAATACCAAGCACTGGGTATATGAAGATGAGACGTCTGCGGTGATGGGAGGACATGCAGCATGCCCACTGCCCCCGAGCCTGCAGTGACAGGAGGACGTGCAGCACGTCCACTGCTCCCAAGCTGCAGTGACGGGAGGACGCGCAGCATGCCCACTACCCCTCTGCCCAGTCAGACTGCCGCCGTTCCGTAATAATACATGGCAGTATTCTAGCAACACAGGCAGGAGAAAAGGATCTCAGGGGCATAGCGGCAGGAACACCTACATGGAAACTTCTCATGGCCTGAGACAGAAGGAAGAAGGAAGAATCTAACAGACTGGGGGGGACAGGGAAACAGTCCAGGCAGAAAGAATCCAGAGAGGGCCTGACACTGGTCCAGATCTGAGAGAAGCTGAACAAGCTGTGAAGGGATATTACACCAATCTAAGGCTTTGGGATTACGGCCTGGGGACTTAGATTGTTTTGTTTGTGGATTTATCTCAGTGTGTCTATGGATGTATTTGCTTGGTTTGGTATGCCAGAACTTTGCGGTTATTTCCAAGGCAGAATCACAACACAGCAAAAAAGAAAGGGTAACAGGAAGGGTGGAAGGTTCCTGACATCATGCTTCTTATCAATTAAGACCAAGCACAAGATTCATTTAAAATCTTACGTTGTATTTCATGTGAATTCTGCACTCTACTCTTTGTTTAATATAAAAAATGTTTAATTAGTATAATTGAGTTTTCTCTAAAATTAGGTAAAATTGATGCTACAGAGATGTACCTTGCTTACCCCCAACACAGCCATGCGCACCTGCCAGTTTCAATACACATGACCTTGAATGAGTCTCAAGCATTAACATGAGAATGGGGGGAGGGGCTTAAAGAGGAAAGAAGAGTGATTTGGCTTGTTTTTAAGAAAAACAAGTTCTTATGAAAAATAATTTTGGCATCATGATAGAAGGCAAGACACTACCAGAGTCAGATTTACATGCTTTGCCTAACAGCAGTACTATATTAATTGCAGTGCAAGTGTTTAATACATTAATTCCTCCCTTTATACTAATACTTTTGATCTCTGATCTCATACTCGCCCTGTTATAATGAGTCCCTTACTGTTCACCACCTCAAATTTATTTTGAAGGAAGCTACACACACAAAACCAGTAAGAATGAATGTACTGGAACTGCCAAATCTGCATCGTCAACACCATGGAATTACATAGCAGGGATGGTTGCACAAGGTGTACATTCTCCAAGATGAATTTTAGGGTATGTAAGTTATAAAATCATATAGAAATTAAAATTGTTTTCAAGAGCATCACAAACTACTATGAACACTGTCAAAATATGCTTCATAAGCAATCAACTAATTTAGTGACTCATCTATGATACACAATGGAATTCTTGGTTACTCGACAGTCTAAATGACAGGAGATTGTTGTACTTTTAAAGGCTTACCTCACGTAAAGAAAATCATTTTTTGAAATATATCTTTCAAACTGACCAACTTAATACACATTGTAAAGGAACACAATGTGCTGTAAAGTATAACTGTAAAAACTTGAAGAAATGTATTATCTAAAACAAATACAAGTATCTGATTTCCCAAGATAAAAAGGCCAGCCTTTTTTGAAATATAAGTTTGTCATCAAGCAAAGAAACTGCAAAGAGGCAACAAAACAACATGGAAAATTTACATCCTATTAATGAGGTGTGACTTCACCATGTCATGAACAGACCAAGTTAGAGACAAAAGGACTTGAAATGTGAAAAAACAAGTCCTTTTATAAAAATTTTATTTATTTAATTTTTAATTAACATAGCTTTCACCTCATTTACTTAATCACAGTGTTAAGACATTTGTGTTCCACACTTGACAGACTTGACTTGTACCCTTGCAATAGGCTCCATAGGTGTGGTCCCACCATTAACCCTCCCTCTGTCAAACCACCCTCCTCCCTTCCTATCCCTCTCCCCTTCCCTCCTTCATCCTGGTCTATAGTTGTGACTCATCTCTCATATGAAAGTGTGGGTGATTATAAATTGGTTTTATAGCAGTACTGAGTACATTGGATATTTTTTTTCCATTCCTGAGATACTTTACTAAGAAGGATATTTTCTAGCTCCATCCATGTAAACATAAAAGAAGTAAAGTCTTTTTTAATGCTCCATAGTATTCCATGGTACACATATACCATAATTTATTAATCCATTAATGGGTCGATGGGCACTTGGGCTTCTTCTACGACTTGGCAATTATGAATTGAGCTACAATGAACAATCTGGTGCAAATATCTTGGTTGCCAAGCGATTTTTGGTCTTTTGGATATACACCTACTAGAGGAATTGCAGGATCAAACTGCAGGTCTATATTTAAATCCCTGAGTGTTCCCCAAACTTCTTTCCAAAAGCAACGTACTAGCTTGCATTCCCACCAGCAGTGCAGAAGTGTTCCCTTTTCTCCACATCCACGCCAACATCTGTAGTTTAAATATTCAATAAGATCCTAGCAAATATAATCCAGCAACACATGAAACAAATTATACATCATGACTAGGTGGGTTTTATCCCAGGGTACCAAGGATGGTTCAATATATGTAAATCCATAAATATAATACATCACATAAACAAAATAAAAAACAAAGACCATATGATTCTCTCAATTAATGCAGAAAAAGCTTTTGATAATGTCCAGCATCCTTTCTTGATCAGAACGCTTAAGAAAATAGGTATAGAAGGAACATCTCTTAAACTGATAGAGGCCATCTATAGCAAACCCTTTTTTTATTGTGGTTCACTACTTTAACTTGAAGACTTCAGAACTTTTAAAATAATAAACATGTTTCATCGTTGTTAGAAACTTCCTTCCCATTTTCTTTATCGGCAGGTAATCTTATTAAATACTATTAAACTTAAGTTTAAGTGGTACTATAAAGTATCCCTAAAGCAAGAAATTGGTATTTCTGATTTTAATCTTCATATTTTTATTTTGGCAAGAAATAATATTTTTTTTTACAATTGAAAAATTGAGTTGGTATACCTACTTATTACCTGCTTGATACTTCCACTTCCTATGTAATTTTCTTTAAAGGCTAAAGAAAGTAGAAAATTCCTTCTCAAATGTACTTTCTTCTTAGAAGAGAATTAGCTCTGAGTCTGACTGCATCAGCGGCACTTAAACTTTAATCTAAAAAATCAGCAAATGACATTGGTACATTATTCGAAAAGGCCAAAAAGTAGAAACAATCCAAATGTCTACCAACTAATGAATGGATAAGCAAAACAATGGAATAGTATTCTGAGATAGAAAGAAGTGAGAAGCTGATACTTTCCATGCAAGTGCCATGATGCAAGAGAAAGCAGCAGTTTCCGAAGCTGGGGGACAAGGCAGGTAGGGAGGAATGCAGAGTGACAGCTTAAAGGTACAGGCTTCTTTGGGGGATGGCTGCACAACTCTGTGAACATAATTAAAGCCACTCAACTGTGCACTACATATGGGTAAACTGCAGAGTATATGACTTATATTTCCATAAAGCTGATAAAAATCATACTAGGAATTCTCCATAATCTAGAGCTAGACAAAGTGTTCTTAGACTTGACATTGAAAGCATAATCCATAAAAATCAAAATCTGATAAGAAGGACCTTATTAATATTTAAAAGCTTTTGCTCTGCAGAAAACTTGAAGAGGATAGAAAAATAATCTACAAATTTCAAGAAAAGATTTGCAAACCAGATATTTGACGAAGGACAAGTATTAAAACATTTATTTTTAAAAACTCTCAAAACTCCCACGCAACTGAAGCAGCATCAAAAATACACTACTGGGACCTGATCAAACTAAAAAGCTTCTGCACAGCCAAGAACACAGTAAGTAAAGCAAGCAGACAGCCCTCAGAATGGGAGAAGATATTGGCAGGTTATGTCTCCGACAAAGGTTTAATAACCAGAATCCACAGAGAACTCAAATGTATTAGCAAGAAAAAAACAAGTGATCCCATCTCAGGGTGGGCAAGGGACTTGAAGAGAAACTTCTCTGAAGAAGACAGGCATACGGCCTACAGTCATATGAAAAAATGCTCACCATCCTTAATCAAAAAAATGCAAATCAAACTACTTTGAGATATCATCTAACTCCAGTAAGATTAGCCCACATCACAAAATCCTAAAACCAGAGATGTTGGCATGGATATGGCAAAAAGGGAACACTTCTGCACTGCTGGTGGGAATGCAAACTAATATGTTCCTTTTGGAAAGATGTTTGGAGAATACTTAGAGGTCTAAAAATAGACCTGCCATTTGATCCTATATTCCTCTACTAGGTATATATCCAGAAGACCAAAAATCACATTATAACAAAGATATTTGTACCAGAATGTTTATTGCAGCTCAATTCATAATTGCTAAGTCATGGAAGAAGCCCAAGTACCCATCAACCCATGAATGGATTAATAAATTGTGGTATATGTACACCATGGAATATTATGCAGCCTTAAAGAAAGATGGAGACTTTACCTCTTACATGTTTATATGGATGGAACTAGAACATATTCTTCTTAGCAAGTATCTCAAGAATGGAAGAAAAAGTATCCAATGTACT
>CAUYTI010133896.1:0-22501 GCA_963575145.1 Galago senegalensis
CCATTCCATTTCTCTCCTTCATCCTGGGCTATAATTGTGTTCTATTTTTCATAAGAATGTGTGAGTAAATATAAGTAGGTTTCATAGAAGTACTGAGTACACTGGATACTTTTTCCTCCGTTCTTGAGAAACTTTCCTCAGGAGGATATGTTTACTCACTGTTGTATACATAGCATAGAATCTGGTGTATAGCAAGAGCCAGATTATTATTAAAAATAATCACTATTTTTAAATAGTTAAATAATAGTGAGTAACATGGAAATAACATGGAAGATTAAGTTCTAGAACAACTAGTGTTTTAATGATTTTAAGGGAAGATTAGAAAAGTCTTCAAAAGAGATTAATTCAAATGGTAAAAAATGTTAAAGCATGGACTAAGGAGGTTTTTCTTTTTTTTTTAAATTTAATTTTGTTTTGTTAACAATCCGAAAACAAAGCAGATTTATAAGCAGGGAAATAAAGGAAGTCTTTGAGAAAAGGTAATGACGGCAACACGTAGAGTAAAGAGAGGAGACACCAAGGAGGCAACTAATAAAAAAATCTGGAAAGAGAGATTATGAACCAGTGCCATGACAACAAGAATGAAAAGGAGGAAAAGACAGTATGGGTACAGGTTTGGCAGAACCAAGAGCTCCCTGGATGTGGAAGATGAGGAAAGAGACGATTCTAAAGGTGACTTCAAGGATCCCAAACATCAGCAGTGTGGGGCACACAGGAGAGCAAGCTCATTCAAGACAGGACCCAGGTTAGAATTTATTATTACCTTTTATACGCTTCAGATGTGAGCTATGGCCCACAGGGCATTAGAAACACAGATTTGAAATGCAGAAGGAAAAAGTAAGAAAAAATTTAAAAATATGTGTTCAGATTTTATCTCTAGAGAAGTGAGGATTGATGCTACCGTGTAAGAAAAGCATGAGAAAAGGAGAGTCCCTGCGGACAGGGAAAGCAGGGAAGGGACGTGTGGAGGCAGAAGGAGTGGGCAAGGGGGCAGGAGGAAAGTGAAATGGGGCCCTGACGTCTAAGCATGCTAAGAAGAATTCCAGAGAAGGGAAAGGAGCCTTAGTCACAATGGTATTTCAGAGGGAATGGATAGAATTAGCACAGAAATAAAATCTTTCATTTCAAAGTTGGAAGAGAATTGATAACTTAGAGACGGAAGTTTCAATGATGTGCTGCCATTTGAAATGACGTAACAATGGACCGAAGGATAAGGAACAGGTGACAACCCTGAAGCAGCAGGTGGAGTCTGTTGGTCAAACATGGGTGATAAAGAGAAAGGAGGCGTGGCATAAAGGGAAGACTTAAAAAAATCGGAGAAAGAAGGGCATGTTGGAGGCTAAAGAGAAGAGACTGGTGCAGCTGGAGATCACACTTGTGCATAGCAGCAAGGGATAACTTCAGACGCTGGATCCCAGAGGAGAAGAGGAGAAATTGACCTGGGATGTGGGCTGAAAGGAAAAGTCTTCTATGAAGAAAAAGAACATAGACAAAGAAGAGATTGAGAAACGTTATGTGTGTAGAAAGAGATAGATGTTACTGCAGTGAAATCAAGGTAGAAAGCTGAAAATCTTTCTACATCGTTCAGGATGAATAGAAATTTTACACATGGAGAATGTAGCACTCCAGAGAGAGGCATTAATATCAGCCAAAAGATAAAAGCAGGGAGCATGAAAGGGTTCTGTGTGGATACTGATTAAGTGCAATCCAGGAGGTGACAAGAGGCAACGTAGCCAAGGACGATTGAGGATCAACTTATGTCGGGGCTATCAGGAAGCACAGACTGCTGTCTCTTGCAGGTAAGAGGGTAGGGAATGAGGTGGGATAGCAAGGGGGTGATATGGACGGTTATAATCTGGGGGGCATATTATTCAGGAAGAACACAAAGGCTCTGAGTCTGCACAGAAGTCCAAAGAGAAGCCGTGCAGGACAGAGCAGGCCCAGCAGAGTCAACCAGCATTCGGGGAAATATCTGTAAGAGTTTGTGACTCATCAGGGATTTGGGAAACCTGAAGAATTGAGGAAATTTTTAGGTTTCTATTTTGACAATTGGATGAAAATTGGTTTCAACGACTGAAGAAAGAAAGGTGTGAATCAGGCCCTACAGGGCAAGAATTCAGGTTCTGAGCATGCTGACTCAGAGGTCTTCCTCAGAGGTTTGGATGAAGATGTTTAATGGTTTGTTGGGTGTGTAAGTTTATAATTTATGAAAGTGGGTAAGATCATGGAGGTAAGTAGGTTGGCAGGTTAAGAATGTGACCCAAGAAACACAAAAAGTAAGAAGCATAGATGGGGAGAAATTAGACAGAAGATGAAAAGGAGGAAAACCAGCAGACGGTGGGGTCTAACAACTGAGCCAGGCAGAGAGGACTCCCACAGGGGGACACTGTAATAACCAGGCTCCCAGCCCTTGGCCCCCGCTAAGACCAGTGGGGAACCAAGCTGCCTACCCTTGAAAAGGAAACCTCTCCTAAAACCTTTTAGTTCCAGCCCTCTCAAGGGTGGAAAAGTTAAATTCTGGGAAGAAACTTGAAGATAAGAAAAGGAGAAAGGGAGGGGTGGATTCCAAATAAAGCCCTGGGTGAAAAGGGCTCAAGTTATTCTCCGAAATTTACCCAACACTTGTTTTGTACCCCTGAACTATGTAACCCTCATTTTATGATCATGGAGTAATGTACTTGTGATATGTCTTATAATTTATGAACCAGTATGTACCCCGACCCTAAGTTGTGTAAATGATGTACCCTTACCTTGTGACTCCTGAGCTGTATTGAACTCTGCTAACCGCTATGGTTAGCTTCTGTATTGCACAGGCTTGCTGACCAGCCATGACTATGCAGAATAACAGTATAAAAAGGCTTCTCCCCCACCACTTGGGGTGTTTGTTGGCCCACCACAATAGCCCCTGTAGGTGCACCTGCAGGTGTATTACATTCCTAATAAATTTCTATTAATTAATTACATCTGAAGTGGGGTCCATCCTTCTCTCGCATCTGCCGTTTCATTTCAGACACAATCCGCAGTGTCCTATTTGGGAGCCGTGGGAGGCAAGCTAAGCTCCAAAAAGGCCCACTGAATTTAGCAAGTTGAAGGTCATTTGGGGTTTGAACATGAGAAGTTTCAGAGGAACAGTGAGCATACAAGTCAGAATACAGTGGGCCAAGAAGTAAACAAGACGTTGAAAAGGACATAGCAAGGCAACGAAATTACCCTGTCTTGGTGATTCTGCATGTGGGGAGGGACCCACAGGAAGACGAACCCTGAACAGCCCTTCAGGAGTCCATGTCTGCCAGCTGGATTTAAGCAGAGGCTTTATGGGAAAGAACACACACTGAGCACAGGGACCTGCAACAGCTTGGTTTTCTTAGAAAACAAAAGAAGTTTAGCAATGTGTTTAGAATTTAGGATGTGTAGGATAAGAGATAGAAAGCAAAACAGGGAGGAGTTAGATCAGAAAAGTTTCCCAAGCCATGTTAAAAACAAACAAATTTTGTCTTGAGGCAGGCACTGAAGGATTTTAATCATCTATTTGTACTTTACCCCATCAGAATAAAGAGAGAAACACAAGGCTGGAGGCAGGACCAACATTAAAGAACACAGATTCTATAATAGCAGAGGAGGGAGATGACTGCAGAAATCACAGAAATGGGACAGGGTAAGAATTATCAAGAGCTGGTGATGCAGTTTTGTAGAGAATGAAGTATAGAAAAGGTGGGCATAGTGGGAATGAAGGAAAAGACCAGAGTTTCTGATTTAGTTGATTGGGGGTAGAGGAATTATCTCCAATAATGCAAGTGGACAGACAGGGCAAATGGGTTTGGAGGGTGATGCATCATAATTTCAGCTTGGAATGTTTTGCATTTGAGATTTCTCTTATTATCTCAGCAGAAAAATCCAGGCAAGTTCTTGGTCCTAGCATGCCTAGTGTACTGGACAGGTCATGGAAATTCAGAGCCTTAGATAAAAGAAAATTGGGAATTACAGGGATTCTGGAATGGAAATCACTGCCTTGAGGAGCATTCCAGAAGAATACAATGGCAGTGGTTAACTATCCTGGAAGTCCGAGCTAGCTCAGATTCTCCCTCCGTAGGGAGTAGAGCAGAAGTGGTTCTGAGCAGTGAACCTTCCCTGGCATGGGGGTGGGGGGTGGCACAAAATCGACTGGGAGTTGGAGTAATTAAGACATCGGGAATCAAATAGGATCTGATTGATCCTCAGAATCTCTCTTCTCAGGTTCCTGCAGCTACTTACAACAAGGGCATAGAAATTGGATTGTGGATGTGAACCCAGAACCTTTGGGAACTCCATAGAAACAGGCTGAAAGGGCACCTCAGGGAGGAGGTCAGTGAGGAGGTCATCAGTGGAGAAGGCCTCATGGTCACAGCATGTTGCCAAAGCGGCCTGAGACTGGAATCTACCTGCCACTGCCAAGGTGAGCAGGTTAGTCTGCCTTTGGATTGCCGCATAGCCTCCTACGCCACTTCGTGACCCTGATATTCCTATTAACCTGATTTCAACTGCACACTCGTTGGGAATGGAAGACTTGTGTCATCAATTGGCTGTGACACCACATCTCTTTTTCCCTTGACTCTGATCCCCATAGACAGAATTGCTTCCAGGTCGAAGTGAACCCTACAGTGCATCTCCAGACACAGGGTATAATTCACGTGGAGGTAGGAATCGGGCAAGGAAGACGTTTCTCTCTCCCGTCAAACACGAGTGTCATTTTCCTCCAGTGTAATTCAAGGCAGTTTCTCATGTGGTTTTTTATTCCAAGCACACGTCTATCATCCCCTCGCCTGGTAGCATTTCCAGTGGGAATTTCAAGAGGCTCCGGATCGCAGTCGGAGAGTAATTTTTCATTTAGAAGGATGATAACAACTGAGAGGTTTTGGGTCACAGAGGACTAAAGAAAAACCAAGGGTCATCCAACCAGAGTAAAAATTTCTCAGGGATATGTCTCTGCTCTCTGAGCAGAATGAAATTCAGTCTGGGCTTCAGCTTTTCACCTCATCCTTGTATTACCTCTATAGTCAACATAATAATAGGAAAATACATCAAGAGAAAGGTATTTTCAGAATATGTTCGCAAGCGGATGAAACCAAATTCACCTATGCTTTTGCCTGTTTAAATGTAAAATTTAACTTATGCATCCAAAGAACATGACCATATTTTTTTATACTGAGCCTGATAACAAGAAACTTTGCAAATTTAAAGCACAATAACTGTACTTCTGGCAAGAGCTAAAATTTTATCATTGCCAAATGCTTTCCACTCTAACCTCATTTCTTATTGGTTGAAATTTGTGCAAATGCTTTCCCTCTAAGGGGCAGGGGTTTTTCTGCTCAGAGGTGAGATGACTGTCTAAAAAGATAATTTTAAGTCTTCTGAGCCACTTTTGGGTCATAAACACAAGAAATAATCACCCGTATTGAACTTTATAAAATATCAAAATTCATGAACTTTAAAGGCAAAGATCAGTGGTATAGAGATTAATTTTTTTTAATTTAAAGTTTTAAAAGTAGCTCAGTATTATGTTAGGATATCATAGTTTTGAGAGCAGAGTAATTTTTTTAAGTTTATAGAGATGAACATATACATATATTTAACAAAACATTCTGTATGAAACAGATATTTCAGTAGATTAAAATTTTGAAAAGATTAAATATACAAAATAGTCATTGACACAGGTATCTTTAATTAAGTTACTTTACATATGCACAGAGAATTGCATGTCAGAATACTTTGGGGGCCTTATCCAGAAATCAGAAGTCTGGGTTTCCTTTTATCCTCTGTGCTGCTCAGTAGAAGTAACTGCTGATAATTCTTTAAGCAGTTTATTCTGGTATCCACTTCTATAATTCTGAAAATATACTTTTCCTGTTACCTCTTGATTTATAATTATGGGCATCATCTATTGATTTTCTATTAGAAAAATCCATGCAGGACTCTTATATCTCTCCTGCCTTGAATCCCTTGTTCCAAGGCAGTTATATCATACTTGGATGACGGTCATTTAAAACATGATTTACTTTCTTAGTCCTGCAGCTAATAATTATATCCTTTTTGTTTGCTTTCATGATTTTTTTTGTTATTATGGTTACTGCTTCCTAAGCTCTCCTCCTGAGTTACGAAGACCCTTGAATGCACGCACTTTATCACATGGCGAGCACATGAGGAAGGCTGAGAATTCAGGTTTGTTTTCTTGCAGCGTCTTTCTGGTCTGGCCCTCTGTCCTTGCCTGATGAGGACATTTCTCTCTGTGACTGCTTCTCTGTTGTCCTGCGTCTCCCTGCTTTGTTGGAAGTACACCCTCAGACACAGGGCCGTTCAGAGCAGAGATCACAAACCATTTCTGGTCTACACATTGTTACTGTTTCACAATAAGCGTTTAAATACGTTTATAATAATTCGACATTGCCACTCCATGGGCACATTTGGTCCAGCTGTAGACCAGTTCAGTGACAGTGAACTAGTGTGAGAAGGTGCATAATAGCCGTGTGGGCCACACCACACTGTGTGATAGCTGAAGATTTGTCACTGGTAACCCAAACACATATAAAAATTAAAGGGAAAAGTAAGCATTTATTTGAGGTTATGGATTTACAATAATTTTCATTTCAATAGGCCTTGTTTACATGTACAGCTTATCATTTAAAGAAGGGGGGTTCCATTTTTATCACTTATTTTTAACCCTGAAATATTTATCACAAGACTTTTTGCAGAGAAGAAGCATAGTTTTCTGAGTATGACAATAGCCATCCAATAGAAGATAAAGGAAGGGATTGCCAAGAAATGACTCCATACTGACCCTCAGAGTCAAAGTATTCTATGACAGACATACGCTTATCGAACGATGTGAATGTTACTTTTTTTGCATTATTATTAATATTATTATTTATTACTGCTCAATATTTCATTGCAGCAATTGTCTGATTTCTTTTCTGAATGTATTTATCTCCGTTCATTCTTTGCAAGGTTTTTGTTTCTAGTCCTTATCTTAAACATTGGTATTGTTATAATATTTTAAGCCTTTTTAATTTTGTGAAGGCAAAAAGTGGAAACAAAATAAACTTATGTATATCTATAGAGAATAAAAAAAGAAAGAAAGACATTCAGACCAAAGCATTCATGCTAGGGTGTATACGGCATATATTACGTTTGTTCTTTTTTAAGTAATAACTGGTAGTGAAGTGCTAAAACCACACTGTTATTTGCAAAGACGTACTGGCTGATGAAGAAATGAAGACCTTAAACAGAAAGCAAATTTACATACAAAAATACAAAGAAATATGCTCAAAATAAAATATTGGGTAAAAAAAGATAAAGAAGTTAAATCAAAGGCCACTTTCCAGTTACATCATGGCTCGATATATTTAGAAAGTTGGCGTGTGGCAAATTCCAACTTACAGCAAGTCAAGCCAGCAAGAAATTTTTTATTTTGCCACAAGTTGGCAAATGGTCGTATGTTGCTAATGTGGTATTGTTTAGGACATGTGAAATTTGACCATGATGGAGGTAGCAAGGACGTATTTTCATAGCAGAAAACAATATACCCAAATCTAGGGTCCAAAATATGCACTATTAAAGATTACATGGTCAATTAAAGCAACTGTAAGTTACATGGCAGACTTTATTTACCCCAAAAGTCTCACTACCAAAAATTTTAAAAGGTATAAGCTATAAGGTTAATGCAATCAGTGTTAGATTATTCTATTAATTATGGGTTAACATTGAAACTAATAAGTGGCTTCTTTGCAAGCTTCTGTACTACAATGGTGATCAAGAGGAAGAGCTCTGTCCAGACTAACTGAAATCAGGAATCATTTTAGGGGTACTCACAAAATGATACATTAGTCGGATCCCCCAAGTTTAAAGATAAAAATTAGACAGCCAGATTTGCTTATTTGTTTGTTATAGTTTATATTTTTCATTACCTTACTACTCCCATGGGGGGAGGCACTGTGCCATTCAGTGACAGATCAAGTTAAAGGGAAAAGGGAAATTTACAAGCAAAGGATTTTTACAGGTTATTATGATATATTTTACAATTTAACACAATTACCAATGAAATAGGATGTACATTGTATGTAGGGGAAAAATTAGCACTGAATGCCTCACAAATTTGATAGACTATTTTAATTTTTATTTTATATCACAAAAGAGACCCAACAATAGGACATTGGTGAATCTAGAATATTTTTCTTTCATTGAAAAATAATTAAACTTAATTAAAAATTTATAGGATAGATTATTATAGCTCCCTACTGATGAAAGATGGAAGACAAATGTTGAAAATATAGCAGCATTTTCTTCATTTTAAGTAAAAAGTAAAAATGAGTATCCTGAATGCTGATATTGCTTTGAAATCTCATCCCTTTTGTCACGTATTTTGGAAGACTAGCTTTTCTTTCTTTCTTTGAGACAGAGTCTCAAGCTGTCACCCTGAGTAGAGTGCAGTGCTGTCACAGCTCACAGCAACCTCCAACTCTTGGGCTTAAGCGAGTCTCCTGCCTCTGCCTCCCAAGTAGCTGGTACTACAGGTGCCTGCCACAATGCCCAGCTATTTTTTGGTTGTAGTTGTCATTGTTGTTTGGCAGCCTGGGCTGGATTTGATCCTGCCAGCTCCGGTATATGTGGCTGGCACCCTAGCCCTTTGAGCTACAGGCTCTGACAACAGCTATTGCAACTGTTATTAAGACAAAAGCTAGAAATGTTTTAGATAAACATTATCCCCTGGAGTACTATTGTCACCAACCCAAGGTAGAATGCACAAGTTAACAAGCAAAAAGCAGCACATCTGTGATAGTAAAACATCAAATATTAATACGCACAGTGTTCATTAAGTTATAAATATGGAGGATAAAAACTGAGAATCATTATTGCAGTAGTAATTTTTTATTAAATTACAAATATTGAATAATTTAAATCTTATGTTTTTGTTTTTTACTTCAAAGTGTTATAGGGGTATAGGTATTTTTGGTGACACAGTTTACTTTTAGAATACTTGAGTCACAGCCCCATGTGTGCCTGTCCCCCAGATAGTGTCCACTGTGCCCGTTAGGTAAGTGTTTGCCCCTCCCTCTCCGCCCTCCCCCTGCTTGACTTCTGTTGACTTTCACTTCCCCCTAAGCACATGCTCTTCACTGAGTTGCAATTTAATAGTGAGAACATGTGGTGTTTGTTCCATTCATGAGACACTGTGTAATAACCAGGTGAGAGGTCTCGCTCTTCTTTGTCAAAATGGCTTTGACTATTCATGGGCCTTTGTAGTTCCATATAAGTTTTAGACCTTTTTTTTTGTTTTTTGTATTTCTATGGCAAACACCATTGAAATTTTAACAGGGATTGCATGGAACCTATAGATTCTTTTTGTGTAATTTAGACATTTTAACAATATTAATCCTTCTAATCCATGAACACGAAGTCTCTTTCCACTTATTAATATTCATTAATAATTGTGTCTTCTTCAATTCCTTTTCCCCATGCCTTAGTTTTCAGTGTACAGATTTTTCACTTTCTCAGTTTAATTTATTCCTAAGCATTTTATTCTTTTTTGATGCTATTGTTCATGTTACTGTTATCTTTCTTTTTCAGATAGTTTGTTCTTAGGAGAATTACAACTGATTTTTGTATGTTGTTTTTATGGCCTGCAAATTTATGGAATTTGTTTGTTAGTTCTAACAACTTTTTTATGGAATCTTTAGGCTTTTACGTATATAAGACCATGTCATTTCCAATAAAAGACAATGTTGCTTTTTCTTTTCTAGTTTAGATGCCTTTGGCTTCTTTCTTGCTCTGGATAAGCTTCTAGTTCTTCCTTGAATTGAAGTGGTGAGAGTAGGCATTCTTATCTTGTTTCTGATCTTAGAAAAAAGGACTTCAGCTTTTTCCCTTTGAGGACGTTAGTTGTGGGCTTGTTATGCGTGATGTTTACTATGTCGTAGTACATTCCTTTCATACCTAATTTTCTGAGAGGTTTTGCCATGAAAGGATATTGAAAAGATGATGCTGCATTCACATTTTTCCTCTGCATTTTCAAAAGGTAACGACATGATCTTTATCACTCATTCTGTTAATGTGGAGAATCGCATTTATTAATTTGTGTATGTTTAATCATCCTTACAAACCTGGAATAAATTCTCTTTAACCATGGCATATGATCTTTTTAATGTGCTATTGAGTTCAGTTGGCTGGTATTTTGTTGAGACATTTTGCATCTCTGTTCATTAGAGATACTGACCTCTGATTTTCTTTCCTTGTACTGTTTTATCTGGCCTTGTGTCAGGGTAATGCTGGCCTCACACAAGAGTTCTCTGCAGTATTTTGTAAGTGTGTGCAAAGGATTGGTGTTTATTCTTCTTTAAATGTTTAGTACAATTCACTAGTAAAGCCATCTGGTCCTTGAGTTTGGGGGGTCTGAAGGTTTTTGTTACTGATTCAATTTCCTGGTTATTGGGCTACGCAGATTTGCTATCTCTTCATGCTTCCGACTTTCGTAGGGTGAACATTCTAGAAATGTCTCTGTTGCTATGTAATAGGTCATGGTAGTATCTTCTACTCCTTTGCAATTTTGGGGTCGGTTGTGATGTCCTTTCTTCTATTTATAATTTTATCTATTTGAACCTCTCTCTTTTCTTCCAAATGACTTCAGCTAGGTAAAGATTTGTCAATTTTGTTTATATTTTCAATGAACCAACTCCTAATTTTATTGATCTTTTTTTTTTCTATTCTCTATTTCTGCTTTAATCTTTATTATTACCTTCCTTCTGTTAACTCGAGCTTAGTTCGTCCTTCATTTTCCAGCTTTCTGGGTTAAAAGTTAAAATGTTTATTTGAGATTTTTTTTTTTAACATAAGCATTTATTTGCATAAACTTTCCTTTTAGAGCTGTTTTTGTTGCATCTCACATGTTTTAGTGTGCTGCGTTTTCATTTTTATTTGTCTCAAGATTTTTTTTTTATTTCCCTTTTAATTTCATCTTTCAGAACTCTTGGGTGTCCAAGAGAGCGTGATTTCTGCATTTCAATTTTCCTCCTGTTACTGATGTACGCTTACTTTCAATTAAAAACATGTACATATCTTGTAATTCTTTTTATAATGTTAAGTTTGTTGATATCATATGTAAGGAATGTACTGTATGTTGAACCTAATAATAAATATTTGAGCTTATATTTTTGTGAAAATTTTATTTAATTTTCTAGGATTTTATTTGTAAGTATACTTTACAAAAGAATGTTATGTTTGAGGCACTGCTGTAATAATTTTGAAAGCACCGAATCCTAGCCACTAGACCACCAGGGAGCTTGCTGTAATAATTTTGGAAGAAGAGAGGGAGAATACACAGCTATCTTGGGAAGATAAAGGGATGGCAGGTGAGATCAAATGGAATTGAACGAAAATAACTCTATTTGACCCTCATACTTTCTTGATGTGCATTGGAATGGACTGTTTATGATTTACTGTGCAAATCAATTAGTGAATCTTTTAAATCTAGAAATGTCTGTTTTTTAAAATTTTTCATTTTTTTTTTCATTTGCCTATTTAAATCTATTACACTGCAAATTCCCTATATATGTCTGATGATCTTTGGCTAATCATTCATATTTGGGAAGCAGAGATCTTTTAAAAGCTGTGTGGATGATTTTAAAAAGGCCCAACATACTAAGAATGTAACAGAACATTGCAAATCTAATAAAGAATATCTATTTAGGGTGGTGCCTGTGGCTCACTGGCCCCACATACCAGAGGTGGCAGGTTTGCAAAAAAAAAAGAATATCTATTTAAAAACCTAAGCAAACATCACAGTGATCAATAAAATATTGTGAACATCCCTCTTGATACTGAGAAGGGCACAAGAACACCCATCATCACTACTTCTATTCCAAAATGTACAGACGCTGGACAGTGCAAAAATGCAAGAATAAGAAACAAATTCATAAGGACTGGAAATGAAGAAATAAAATTATACTTTTTTGGTATATGACATGAACATATAAATTAAAAAACACAAAAAGATTTGCCATATTTAATAAGTAAATTTACAAAGGTAGTTGGTTAAGGTCAATATACTCAATGTATCTCCGTAATAAATGGAAAGTGAAATTTGAAATAAAAAATATATTTATAAAAACATGTTTTAAAGTAATACATGTGAGGAAATCCAAGAAAAGTCATGTAAAAGTTCCTTAATGGAAATTTAAAAACTAAAGAAATTCAGGAAGACCTCTACAAATTGAGCATCATTCCTTGTCCGTGGATTAGAAAACTTAGCGTTGCAAAGGGGTAAATGCTGGATAATCCAGAAAGGAGCAAATCTAATAGATTAACACTACTGGCATCAGAGATCATTTTAAAGCCATCGTAATGAAAACCATGTGGCCTTGGTACAAGGCTGGGTAAACTAATGGAACAAAACAGAGTTCTAAGATAGAATTAAAGCCATGCGTAAGTCCCTCGACTTATTTGAAAGGTAATAGTGCAGAACAGTGGGGAAGGGATTGGCATTAATTAAAAATAATGATGTATCAATAAGATATCCCTACTGAGAAAAAATCCCAAATCTTCACTCTCTAGTATCACACCATAAATAAAAGTGCTATTCCAGAATTTTGTGAGGATAAAAAAATCATAAACTGGAACTCATGAAACTATATTATTTTACATATTGTTGTCAGTAATAAAGGCACTTTCCTATATTGCTGCTTATAGGAAGACATGAGAAATGTACAGGAGATATTACTGTCTTTATTCCACAAATGAAGAAACACAATTTTAAACAAGTTAAGGCATTTGCTAAAAAGTACCAAGTTATGCAGTCAGTGGAGAAGGGTATCACCTCGCTCAATTATAATAAGTTTAGAAAATATAAGAAATCAGCAGGTTTAAGAAATTTGCCTATGTTTACACCCTGTGCTTCAGTTTCTTCTTTTGTTAGTAGGGTTGTTACAAGAAATAAATGTTTTAAATGTTGGTGTGTCTACTATAACGCTTCAGTAAGGCAAAATTTGATAAATATCAGCGGCTCCTCTTGGCCCATCCTGAAGCCCACTGGCCAGTCCGGGGTGCAGACGGCACTGGCGTGAGTGTCTCGTGAAGCATGCCTTCTCTGCTGCCTCTGATAAGTGACACGGAAAAGGCTCAATAAACTATTTTTAGTGAAAGTGGCCACCTCTGCAATGTGAAACTCGTCACTTACCAAACAGCAAAATGGAAAATTGTTAACAGGTGACAGGATATTTTATGGAACTGAAGGTTCCGATTTCCAGCACGTTTCCTAGAATGTTTTCCTCATGAGTCGCCATTTCCTTCTACAGGAATCTAAGTTTTCTGTTTTGTTTTCTTTTTGGTTTAAGGTCAATATATTCAACGTATCTTGTGTCCTCTGTCACTCTTGCTCTGACTTAGAGTTCAGAGCCTCCCCGCTTCCTGGTCTCACCCCCCAGTGACAGTGTCCTCATTGATCCTGAGACTGTGATTGGGACTCATGATGGCTGTGTGACAAACCTTCCCGGGTAGGGACTTTCACTTGCTCCAGAGCATTTGTTCTACTTCAGTGAACACAGTCAAGAGTGACCAGAGCAGAGCTGGCCATTACCCTGAAGTGTTGACTTTTATCTAAACAGGAGGGGAGAAAAGGAGAGCCATTATTCTCATAAACATCAAGTTAATAATTTAAACCTAACACATGAGAATCTTCTGTATATAGATGAATCTAGAGGATTCGCTAGAGGTGTGCAAATCATAAAATCATCCAACTTTAATAGTGCACAGTATTGAAGAGATTTTCAGTTCAAGGTTGCAAACTCAACGGCCTGTGGGAGCCAAACGAGTCATGGGTGAAGTTGACCACAGGGTGATCACAGCTTGCGGGGGACAGTTGTACACACAACGTCTAACATAGCCTTCGTCTTTATTAAGAGAAGTCAGGTTTAATTCTGAGTAGCAACTTGCCCAGTTAAAATCTCTGCAGAGTCCCTTGGTGGTCTTGAGACACAGTAGGGACCAATGAGATAGAAAGAGTGTGAGTCTACCGGATGGACACACTCCCAAAAGCGTGGTTTTCCGGAAAGAAAGGACAGACCCCAGGAGCCACATCACTTTTACCTTTTTCGTTTCTATCTAGAACAAAGTTATTACATTCTAAAACTGAGCAGAGCTACCTTGCAGACTTAGAGACCAAAGTCAGGTGCTAAAGATAGAGAAGCAGAAGCAAACTCAGGTAACAATTGCTTTTGGTTTATTTAGTACTCACTAACTGGTAAGTGCTGAGGAGACAGCAGGCCTCTGTTCTTATGGACCTTAAATTCTAAGGGTGAGTGAGAAACACGGTCAGAAGGCCACCTACGATTCAGGAGAGGGGCACAGGGAAATCCCAGAGTCACAGCTCATCCACGTGTCAGCCCTAAATCTATCAAAATTAATCAAAAGCTAAGTGTTTGCTGGAGAGTGGAGGGAGCAGGGAGGGATAAACAGATGCAGTACAGGGAAGTTTTTGCTGTTGTGAAGCTGTTTTCTACAACTATAATGGTGGTCCTCACATACTGTGCTTGTCAAAAATAGAGACCATACAACTTAGTCAGTAACAGTGTCCCCATCAACTATAACAGTCAATGGCACTAATGCCAGGTTTTGATAACAGGAAGAGGGCAGAATGGGGGACATCTGCAACTCTGTCCTCTCTGCTTCATTTTCTGTAAACCCAAAACTTCTCAAAAAGTATAGAGGAGAGGGGAAGAGGAAGGAGGACGGGTAAGCTCTCACCTCCTGGGCACCATGTAGGGTACACAGCACGGCCAGAGTGAAGGGCTCAACTACAACTTGGACTTTGCTGACCAACAGTATAGCCTGGTTATTGGTACCCTCACCTTAATGTGAAAATAAATAAATAAACAAATAAAGGAAAAAATAGCCTATTGAAGATAAACTTAAAAGAAAAAACAAGAATTCCAGGTACTAAGTTTTCTGAAGATGTGAAGTTCAAGTGAGAGGGCAGAAGTGGATGTGTGTGTCCCATAAAATTTAGAGGGCAGTAGGGGAAAATTTCTCTGCTGGGTTGACGTCTGAAGCATAGGCTACTTGAGATGTGAAAATGCCATAGCCCTCTGCCCAGGGAGACAGAGTAAGATTCTGTCTCAAAAAATTAAGAAAAAAAAATGTGAAAAAGACTCATAGGACCACCAATTCTAAGGAAAACAGGAGTGCATGGCTCCCTACATGGAGAAAATCTGAATAAAATACCCTCCCTTGGTGAGTCACCGCGCACATTAGCATGTTAAAGACTCTAGCTAGTACTGCTCTCACCAAAAAAACAAAACAAAACAAAACAAAAAAAACCTTTGTTTAATCCAGAATTTCCCCGATTTATCAGCCCCCAGAAGCCTACCTTGGGGTTAGGCCTATAAATCACCTCTGGAAAAGTTCCAAGTGATTTATCTCTTTGGAAAATGCTGAATGTAATTCCCCCCAGGAGGCAAACAACCATTGCTGAGGCCCTCTTGGGAATTAACTGAAGCTGAACTATTTATTTTAAGTTCTCATAAATAAAGATTTTGATTCAAATAAAGTTAAGGTACCAGAGCACAGTGTTCTGTTGTTTAGCAAACAAAAATAAGCAGGCCAAAAGGAAAAAAAAAATTAATAAAAGCTAGTGAGATCTCAGGAAATACAAGAAGTTAATCATGTTTTAAAAAATACTATTAAAAATATCTGATATTTCAGGAGGAATAACGCTCCTCCCTAACTGTCACCAAATAACTTGCATCTCTTTTCTTCACTGAATTTCACTGTTGTTCTGGCTTTTAGTCACAGGGTAAAGACTGATCGAGCTGACTACATAACACTTACATTTCGTTATGATAGGTTGTGTTATAACTGAAGTCAAAGGAAAATATGAGGAAACAGTTGCAATATGTTTGACAGACAAAACCCTAAGACCCTTAGCATGTAAATGTATTCTTAGAAATGAATTTGTAAAAATATTAACATGAACCCAGATTAGATAAAAAAAAATGGCTTAAAAATTGAAACACACAGTTCACACAGGAAAATACTACAAACAGCCCATAAACAACCGTCACAATTTGAAACTGACTGGCAAACACAAAATTAAAAAAAAAACAACAGGGTACTAGTGTTGTGTCCATCAGATTGCTATCGATGAAAGAATTATAGTCTAAAGTGAGTGAAGCTGTGTGCTTCCTAATTTGTCTCTAAATGTGTTTTACTTATGTATATATTGCCTCAAAATATTTAAACATTACAAAATATGTAAATAGTAATGAAATGTGAATTTATTTACCTTGCTCTATTGCCCAGGCTGCAATACAGTGGCTTGGTCATATCTCACTGTATCCTCTAGCTCCCGGGCTCAGTTGGGCCTCCTGCCCCACCCTCCAGACTATCTGTAGACTATAACCCTGCACTACCATGCTCAGCTATTTTGTTTTTCTTTTAGAGATAGACTCTTGCTCTGTTACCTAGGTAATAGTGCTAGATTGCAGTGGTATCATCATAGTTCACTACAATCTTAAACTCCTGGGCTCCAATAATCCTCCTGCCTCATTCTTCTAAGTAGCTGAGACTACAGATGTGTGTCATGACATCCAGTCAATTTTTTTTTTCTTTTAGAGAAAGGATCTTGCTATGCCACCCAGCCTTGTCTCAAATTCCTGGCCTCCAGGGGTTCTCTTACCTGGGCCTCCCAAGTTGCTGGGATTACAGGTGTGAGTCACTGATTCTGTCCCTGAAATGTATGGATGCTATAGGAAATAGGAAGTAAAAACTTAGCACTATCGATATTGAAAAGTGATTTTACTTGACTTTATGCACTGTCCATACATATCAAAAAAGATTGTTAGATATAATACTAACTCAAGTGCCCACCAATACATGAATGGATCAATAAACTGTGGTATCTGCATACCATGGAGTATTGCTCAGCCGTAAAAAAAAATGGTGATCTAGTATCTTTTGTGACAACCCGGGTGGAGCTAGAGACCATTCTTGCACACATGGATGTGAATCTCAGTGAAAATCAAGCTAGGAAGGGGGAGGAGCAGGTGAGTGAACACACAGCTGCTGGGTTTGGTGCACACCGTGTGCGAGGCAAACTTACAACCTTGACTCAATCTGTGGAGAAAACAAAGTAAACACAGCATGTGTACCCCTAATATCCTGAAATTAAGAAATATATACATATATAAAAAAAAAGAACTATAAATTTTCCAACTAATATTGGTCATTTATGTGGCCACAAGCTAGTGCGGCTGAAGTAATCAAAAACATGCCCAGGAAATGATGCTTCTATTTGATGTGTACCAGGGGGAGCACACTGGTGGTATAAAATGGAGTTAAAATTTTCCTGTTTCTTTATATTGATTCCAGTACCAGACTCTTCTGATTACTATGGCTTTTCAATGCATTTTAATATCCCCCTTAACATTCATGTTTCCCGGATGTCTGCCTATAATTTAAAAGTAAAAGATATTTACTTTTCCAAATCAACTCTAGAATCATTTGATCATGACCTAGAAATAAAATATACCATCATTCAATTTTTATTAGGATTGAATTATCATGTACTAATTCAAAAAATCAACATCCTTGAAACAACTCCCTGTATTTCAAATCTTACGTGCTTTCAGAAAATTTTTAGAGTTTTATTTATAAAGATCTCATGGATTTCTTATTATTTTGAGACATTTTGTTTTTGTTTCTATAGTATTTTAACTGATTATTGTCAAAATTAAATTAAAAGAGACTTGTGCATATTAATTTTTAAATGGTTTACTTGCTGAACTCAGGGTAGTTCTAACATTCCTCCTTCCATCCAATTGGTTATCTTGATGTATACAAATATATAATCAAAAATAAAATATTGCAATTTCACTTTCTTTTTCACTACCCTTATGCCATTCCTTTAAAAAAAATTCTTTTCTAATGCACTGGGGCATTTTTCTTTTCTTTTTTCTTTTTTTTTTTTTGAGATAGAGCCTCAAGCTGTGGCCTTGGGTAGAGTGCCATGGCATTACAGCTCACAGCACCCTCCAACACTTAGGCTCAAGTGAGTCTCCTGCCTCAGCCTCCCAAGTAGCTGGGACCACAGGCACCCGCCACAACACCTGGGTATTTTTTGGTTGCAGCTGCCACTGTTATTTGGTGGGCCAGGGTTGGATTCGAACCTGCCACCTTAGGTGTATGTGGCTGGCACCTTAGCCACTTGAGCCACAGGTGCCGAGCCACTGGGGCACTTTTGAAAGATGATGTTCGGCAGTGATGGTGATAGTGGAATTCACATTTTTTCACTTGAATGATAATCTTTCTAGTGTGATGCAAGACATTAGTTGAATTCAACTATTCTTATTCTATTAAGAAAATATACGTGACCACTTTAATAAGTTTTCACTAGGCTGGTTATGAAATTTTATCCAACGTCTTTCATATCTATCGAATGAGTTGCATTTTTTCCTCCTAACCTATTAATATGATGAGTTATGTAAGTACATAAGAAGATTTCCTAATATTAAAACATTTTTGCATTCCTGAATGAGCTTTACGGAGTAATAGTTTGTTATTTATTCTAATCTTGTCTTATAATTTGTATTCATGTTGATCTTAGTACATATGTACTTCCCATTGTTTCCTTTATATGGTGCCATGTTGAAGTACTTGGGGCACTGCATGAAATTTTAAGTGACTTTTGATGATGCTTGTAATGAAACTACTGAGGCATTGAAAAATATACCCCGGTAAGACCGTAAGTTGGCAGCAGTACCATTTTCTACTGGCGAGTTCCTAAGTTATTTGTTCCTTCCTATGCATTTCAGATAGAGTCTCCATGATATAAATTAATCAGGCATTTAGAATAATGAGAGATACCCTGCAGATAGATGTATTCTTCTATTGATACTGAACACTCTCTTCTCAATTTATCGTGGTAGCTGTCAGCAAGAAGTCTGAGGCGGACACACCAGTGTCAGTACTCAATATGGACATATATAAATGCTTTTATAAACTATCCTGAACAATGAAGAAAAGAAAATTGGCAAGCAACCAAGGCATTGTGCTCCAGAGCCAAGAATGTGATTCTGGAACTTTTCCACTGTGGTTTTCACTTCAGAGTAATTTGTACAATTTGGAAAGCAGCTCCATAAAACTCTGTGTGGGAACAGGTTATCCAGGGTAACTCCTCTGTCAAAGGAGAAACAATATTAATAATCACAGACCAGCAGGAAGTCACGAGTTATCAGTTATTAAAGTTAACAAAGGAAAGCAAAGGTCATTTCATGCTTCTGTGTGTATGTATTTGTGTGTATCACATATGTGTGTACATGTACGTCTATATCTGTATATGTACGATTAACAATGTATTATTCAGTGGACACAAAGGTGAGTTATTTACATATGCTTAAAATACACAGCTAGTAATACCCTAATGATGTGGGCAGAGAATAAATAGCAACTCAGCCTCACCTAAAAACCTGCTGTAATAGAAGCACTAACTGTTCACATTCAGATTTCTACTGTGCGAAAGCCCTGGTTGCAAAAGGAAAAATGGACAGAGTTTCTATGAAAGATGAGGTGTTCAGTAAGGAAATTTATAGTCAAATCAGTCTGGGGCTGCATTTGCCACCCTAGATTCTTGCAACCCAACAGTTTGTAATTGGATATTAGGGATTCTCATTTATAATCACGTCTCTTCACTGCAATTAGAAGGTCGAGATGAGGTTAAAACGTCAGCTAAAAACAGTAATCCAGTAAGGTCACAGTGAATGAGGGCTTCTGCCACAGTGCCATTCAGTGAAATTGGAAAGCAGGTAAGTTTGTCTGTGCAAAGTGCCTGCCTCCTCCTTCTTTGCCCAGAGACCCCTCCAGAGGCACCACCATCTGTGCTTCTGGTAGTTAAATCTTTTTTCCTGAACTTTTCGCTGCCTTACCCAAACCTTCTCCCCGATTCTTCCTGCAGAAAGTGACGAGGGAGTCCATCTTACTGAGGCTACAACCTAAGCAAGTGAATCTGGGCCAGGCTGCACTTGAAGTTGGCATTAATCATGTTCACACTCTACAGACACCGTGGAGCTTCCTCTGCGAAGTGAATACGTCCTTTTCTTGCAAAATAAGAAAAGAGATGTTCTTGCATTTTAATGACTTAAAACCACAAATTAGAAAAATGTAATTCAAGTGAAGAAATAGAAGGTTAAACCAACATGGTATGTACATGGTTCCCAGTAGGGAGAGGATGGAGAGAATTTGGAGAATCAAAACGTTCTAGAATCCTTCAAAATCCACCCATCTTCATGACATTGCATTCCTATTTTCAAGTTTCTACTTACAGGTTTGTTTATTTTCTTTAATTTTTTTCAAGTGAGAAACGATACAGGTCTCTCAAGAAAAAAAAAAATAACCATGGTTCTAGTTAAACGTCTAAAATTGTGATGGTGACTTTATCTTCCTATGTTCAAGAATTTAGATCTATAAATTTATTTTCTTTAGTTTTTTCAAATGTGAATAAAGACATAGTCTCTCGAGAGCAAAATAACAACCCTTGTTCAAGTTAAGCCTCTAAAATTGACAAGAATTTTTTCTATTTCTTAAGTAAAAGAGACGGACACTTCTGAATATCCCAGAAGCAGATGATCTGCTCAGAATTAGAATGAGAACGCTAATGCATTTCTGTTGCTTTATTTCATAGAGATAGAGGACCAAAATTTCATTTCTGTTCTTTTCTTTATATTTTCACAAAGAAATAATTACATTTTTCTAACATTTTGACAATTTTGCCACCCTTAGGAGAATTGAAAGACATCAGAAAGGTGATGTCAAAATTATATAATCAAGATTTTCAGCTCAGAAAGGTACAGCTTTTTTTCCTCCCCAATAAAAGCGATAGTACATGTTCCTCCCATTTGCAAAGTACCAGAAACTATTAACAAATACAGAATGTGGGATGAGGAAGGAAACCCTCATAAAAGGGAGTGGACTCCAACTAGTATGGGGGACTTAGTAAGAAGAGATTGGACATTTTAAAAAACTTAAAGAGGTTTCGACAGGGACTGGCAGAATAGTTTCCAGAGGCTCATTAGAACTAGCTTCAGTAAAAGTTCATTATCAGCTGAAGGACTCTGAGAATGAACTTTGGGATGGAGCTGAAAATGAAAAAACATCACAAGGTAGAGAAGAATAAAATTAAGAAATCCATATATTTTCAATTATAATTATTACTCAAATACTACATTATTTATAAAGTGATGCTTGAGGTTGCACCAGAAACAAATGTATTGTTTCATCTGAAACCACAGCATAATTTCAATAGCATTCATCTTAATCTCCCCACTGTCTTCCAACCTTGTTTTTAATTTGTATCTTTATTTGATCAACTTGACATTCGTCTGTCCTGTTATGCCAAATGGATGAATACTACAAACATCTCTGATTATTTTAGCATAAAGATAAGGAAGAACATAACCCAGTTTGGGACCTCTGGTTAAAGGAACGTTTTTGTGGCATTTGTCGTTCAAGAGAGTTTAGGGAGAAGACTCTCTCTATCCTCCACCAAATGCTAACTGGATGATCTGTTGGTGAAATTCTTCAGGAATAGGATTTGGAGATTGAAGAAGACAGCCACACTACCTAGTATTCTGTTGAGATTTTAAAGCAAAAGCAATTTAGGGTGAGAGAAACCAGGAATAAATTCTTCTACATTCCTAAGTGTTACTTATTAAAGTTTGGAGGATATGATTGCTATCACAATAGTAAACTTGGAAGGAGGGAGTGTGAGAAGTAACAGGAGCTGTCCTCAGTAAGTAGGTAGGGAGCGTTTATGAAGGATATACCTAAGGTTACATCTAGCCTAAGACAAATATGGTCTTCTCAAAACAAGAAAAAAAATAAGAAAGCTAAATCTATGCTCAAGCCATAAGAACATTGGGAAAATGTCCCAGATGAAGACTGTGGGAGAAAAGGATGTTGGCTGTAAGGGTAGAATGGGAGAATAGAGCTGGACTTTGGTTCAGTTTTTCTTTTTTCCCATTTCATTGCATTTTGGGCTACAGTTCTTCTTATAGTGCACACTCAAAAGGGATTTTCTAAAATGCCAAGTAAGCTAAATAAGTTCTTAGAGCCGACTGGGAAGCCATGAAGCAGAATAGAAGGAAAATTATCAAAGGCCATGACCCATGGAGATAACGTAGATTCATGATTCATCAGGAAACAGGCCCCAATTTCCTTTTCATTTTTTCCTTCTTTCTATTCTGAAATCAAACAAGAATTGCAGTAAGATTTATTTTTTCTTTCTTTAATGCAAGTGTCAGCTGACAGTATTAAAGACAGTAATTTGAATAAAATAGACGTGCCACTTGACCCTACAATTCCTCTACTAGGTATATATCCCGAAGACCAAAATATCTTTTCTAATGTGAATTAAAACTGTTTCCTCTTACATCCACCATATTGGTTCTAGTTCTCCCCCAGACAAGTAGAATCATTGTTTTCACTCTGCAGT
>CAUYTI010133897.1:0-13032 GCA_963575145.1 Galago senegalensis
CTCCAACTCCTGGGCTCAAGCGAGTCTCTTGCCTCCGCCTCCCAAGTAGCTGGGACCACAGGCGCCCGCCACAATGCCCAGCTATTTTTTGGTTGCAGCCATCATTGTTGTTTGGCAGGTCCGGGCTGGGGATTTGAACCCTCCACCTTAGGTGTATGTGGCTGGCGCCTTAGCCGGTTGAGCTATAAGCGCCGAGCCATACCTAAATTATCTGAATAGCTTATTTGTTGACATCACTTGTTTAGCACTAGCACGCAGTACAATGTGTGTCATCTGAGAGACAGTTACAAAATGTTTTCGTGGTTGCCAATGCCAAAAAATGCCATTGTTCATTAAGTCCAAACAATGATGGTCGAATTCTAACAACTGATCAACAATGCGAACTTTGATAAGCAGTTCTCGATAATCAGTTCTCAACAATTATTTGTTATTATTAAAGTTTAACATTATAAAATTAACAAAAATAATATAAAACTCATGTCCTGGCTAAATAGCCACATTGCGGTGTTGGGACCAGAATTGCCGCTGACAGACCACCACACACATGTAAAGACAAAAAGTGCTTTATTTTGCAAGCATATGCCTGGGCCACTCTTCCCTTCAGCATCACTGGAGGAAGGGCAACCCCCTAGTGAAGCAAGCTGAGGTTTTTAAAGCGCATAGAGTAATTTCATCGGGTGTTTTGTCAGCTGGGCTGCTATTGGCTGAGCTGTTTATGGTTAGGGACGGGGGGGGGGGAGGGGGGCGTTACTTGTTTATTCCAGACAGTTTGGCTCCTTTTGAGCTAATTGTCCTTGCCTAGAAGCGAGGGAGGGAGCCAGTCTCCTTTTGATATGATTCCACCTGGGAGACCTTGCCCAGGAGGGGAGTAGGGAGTTTACATTAGCCTTTTCATTTCCAAATGAAGTTACATTAACCTCTTCATTCCCAAATGGAGTTACATTAAGCTTTTCAGCAGCCGAAAACCGTATATTCCCTTCCCGTTCTCCCGGCCTTCCCTAGCTTGTCGTACATTCTTTCCAAAAATCGGGACTTTTTTAAAACGCCGTGGGACAAATTGTTAAAAAGCGGGACGTCTGGTCACCTTACTGTTGGGGTATCCGCTGCAGCGTCCAAGGACTGCAGCTTATCCTTCCTTATGAGCCAGGGGACCGCGGAGATTGGGCGGGAATCTGGACCCCAAGAGAAGTCCTTCCTTCTGGGAACGGACAGATGAGCCACCCCTTGGACCTGGCTGGGTGGGCGAGCTTCTCAGGAGCAGCCGCTAAGGAGTCACCCTTGCTACGAGACAGACAGACGAAGGGCCCTTGATCAAGGCCTCTGAGCACTTGTCACCGAGCCATCCTGGGCTCCCGATCCGGTACTGACTGGCCCAGGAGTGGGAGGCCCCATGAAAGGCGCGGAGATGCCATGCTCCACCAGCAGAGGGACCCAGAGACCGCGGGTCCTGTGCCGTGGGACCTGGCTCTCACTTCCTGGAGCCTCGGGGAAGAACCCACGACTCAGGGCGCAAATGCGTTGTCTGCGCGCAGGTGCCCCTTGCAGGTGAGGATCCCCGGGGAGTGGGGAGCGGGGAGCTGCCGCCCGGAGAGGGGCAGCGTTGGCTGCAGTCGTCTCCGCCCGCCTGGCAGTTCCCGCAGCCTGGAGAGGGGGCCTGGCATGGCTGCAGGTCTGGAGACACCCCTAGGTGGCACACACTTGGCTCTGGGTCTGACTGATCGGAGCCCCAGGACAGGGAGCTGAAGAGAGCCCTCCGGATTGGGGTGTCTGGCGGAAAGCTGGGAGCGCAGGAAGCCGCAGTGTGTGCCCGTGGCGTGGGAGTGGTGGTCCCGCGGGGGGGGGCCGACAGCCCGCTTCTTTCGTTAGTTCATTCTTTCATCTATTAACACTTTTGGCCACGACTTTCAGGAGGGCCCCCTTCTGCGGGTGGAGAGTGCATCAGTGCGCAAAGCGAAGTCCACCCTCAGCAGAGGCGTGCGTCACGCGAGGGGGCGGGGCGTGTGTGAGTGTGCGGAAAGATCTGAGAGCGGGGGCGGAGCTGGGGCGGGGCTTGGCTGGGCCGGGGAGTGGGCCAGGAACAGGGCGTGAGGAGAAGCCGGGCGGGCCAGCTGCGGAGCCAAGGCCTGGCCAAGGCCTGGCGAGAGAAAGGTAGGGGGTGGTCCCATGGGCGGGGGCCGCGGTGGGGAAGGGTCATGGGCTGGGAGGGGCGGGCCGGTAGGCGGAGGCAGGATCCTGGGGAGCCGGGGGCGGGGCCGGAGCGGACGTGGTTGTAGTGGGTGGCTGGGCCCCGCCAGGGGCGGCAGCAGGTCCCACGGCAGGCGAACCGTGATCCGAGGCTCGGAGAAGCCTGAGTCACGCTCTGTCAGGCTAAATTTAAAACGTTTATCGGGAACTTGAGTTACTTAAAGGGGCTGCTTGAAAAACATGTGTGTTTTCAGAAAGATACAGGGAGGAAACCAACGATAAAGAGAAATGATTTTTGCTGCTTTAAAAAGCAATTCCTTTCTGCCAGGAACCTTCCACTGTCTCCTCACCCGAGAAGTGAGAACACGGAGACGCAGCGCAGGGGTGAGCGGCTGGCCAGCTGCCCTGGTGGGGTTGTGGCACACAGGCTCTAGGGGCAGATGTATCCAGGCCTGAGGGTGCGTAGTGCCCTGGACAGCCCCTCGCTGAGGCGGGCTAGGGCCAGGGTCCTGGCTCTGCTCTGGCCTGGGCGCCTCTGCCTTTCCCTGGGATGCCAGGCCACCTGCTGGGTCTCAATACCGTCAAGTTGGCAGTGGGGCTCCACATGGGCTCCTCAGGCCATGGCGGGGGGGGGGGGGGGAGGCCTTACCGGCTCTTCTGTGCGAAGGACTGGTTCCTGCCTTTGTGGGAAGGCGTGTCCCCTCCCAGCACCGGGATGCTGCCACAAGCAGAGCCATATGCTGTGAACAGTATGGACCGGATCCACAGGGCCACGTACCTGCCAGTGCAAGCCCCTACTCAGCCGGATGGACTAGACAGGGTGGGCACCAGGAGGGAGAAGGAGAAATGCCCAGGACATGGTCATGAGGTGATTGTTTCTTTTAATAATGTCCTTTTACATTAATTTTTCAGAATTTGCAAATTCATTTAGTTTCCCAAATATTCTACTATATGCATAAATTGTCTTTATAGATAGTAAAAAAGCAATTAAAGGACATATAAAAATGGAAACGTAGGTTTAGTCCTGGCTATGACTCATTTTCTCATCTGTAAAATGGACACAATGCCTTCCTTGCACCCAGGGAAGTCAGCGGGGAACAGGTGTTCAGAGGCCACTGCAGGTACTTGCACCCTTTCCCAAAGGATCAGGCTTGGAGCCTCTGCTGCTATTCAAGGAAGGACACGTGGGTGTCCAGACCCCCCATGTGAGTTGAATTGTTTTCTCAAAATTCCTATGTTGAAGACCTAACCCCCAATGTAACTATATTTATATATATGGCCTTTACAGAGGTCACTGAGGTCAGATGATCCACTGGGGTGATCCCTAACCTAACCGGACTAGGAACAGCCATGCTGACACCTCCATCACAGACTTCCACCCTCCAGAGCAGTGTGGAAACAAGTTCCACTGTTCTACTGTTTGCACACCCCAGTCTGCCGTGCTTTATGCGGCAACCCCAGCTGACCCTTCCACTGCCACCTGCGGGGTGATCTCTGGATGGGTGACTGTTCTGTGGGGACCCCGTTCTGCCTCACAGGTCTCTGTCTTTCCATTTCCTGGGGAAGAGGCCAGGCCAAGTGTCAGCAATAGGAAGAGGTCCATGGAATTCTGGGGACAGGTGAGAAGGGTACAGATCACAATCCTCAAGAGGCTGGCAGATGAGACACAGCCCTGCCCTGAGTTGCCCCAGGTGCTGTGTTTGTGGAGGCCCCCTGGGCGAAGTCTCACATGAGGCCCAGTAAGGTGACAGCAGGGGTTTTAAAAGGCAAAAGCATTTAAGAGCAAAGAGAATGAAAGAGGCAAAGCAGGGGAGGGAGATGGTGAGGGACTCAGGAACGGAGGCTCCATGTTCCTCTGGGGACAGGCAGCCAGCTCCTCATACTCTGGAGACTCTGGACCAGGGTGTTTTGGGTGGGGCTGAGAAGGGGTGTGGGGCTGCAGCTGCCCTGGGCTATGTCCCAAGCCCAGAAGCCAGGCCCCCACAGTGGAAATGGGAGGGTTTCTCCTGGACCAATTGGCTGAGAGGTGACACTGGCCTTGGTCTTCCACAGCCCCATTACTCACCCACAGTGAGGCCCTGCTTACAGAAGCACCTCACTCAGAGATGCTAAACCACCTCACTCAGAGATGCTAAAGCACTCTTTAGAGCCTTGCTCTGATGCAGACAGGAGTTCTGGACACTTGAAGAAGTCTTTGGAAAGGAAAGACAAATGCTGCAGTGAAAGGGTGCCATGGGGACAAACATGCAAGGAGACGGTCCTCTGAGAGGTATGGGAGGAACCACAAGGCAAGGAATGAAGCTGCTAAAATAAGTTACTTCAGAATCTAGAGTTCTTGGATATTATTAAGATTTTGAAATCAGAAATGCACAATTCGGTTCGGTACCTATAGCTCAACCGGCTAAGGCACCAGCCACGTACACCTAAGGTGGCGGGTTCGAATCCCCAGCCCGGACCCGCCAAACAACAATGACTGCTGCAACCAAAAAAATAGCCGGGCGTTGTGGCGGGCGCCTATGTTCCCAGCTACTTGGGAGGCGGAGGCAAGAGACTCACTTGAGCCCAGGAGTTGGAGGTTGCTGTGAGCTATAATGCCACGGCACTCTACCCAGGGGAACAGCTTGAGGCTCTGTCTCAAAAAAAAAAAGAGTTTGAGAATAGCCTAATCAAGAGCAAGACCCTGTCTCTACTAAAAAAAAAAAAAAATAGAAAAAAAGAAATGCACAATTCAGTGAAAGGACTGCAAAATGAAGTTCAGGAAATCTCAAAAGGTAGAGAAGAGGAAGATGAGAAGACTAAAGTCTAAATGGCAGGAGGTCCAGGAGGAGTGAGCAGGACGTTGTCAAGAAATTACACAAGAGGCTGAGTGCAGTGGTTCACACCTATAATCCTAGCATTTGGGAGGCCAAGGCAGGTGGATTGCCTGAGCTCACAAGTTTGAGACCAGCCTGAGCGAGACCAAGACCCTGTCTCTAAAAATAACCCAGCACTGTGGCAGGTGCCTGTAGTCCCAGCTACTTTAGAAGACTGAACAAGAGAATCAGTTGAGCCCAAGAGTTTGAGGTTGCTGTGAGCTATGATGTCACAGCACTCTACCCAGGGTGACAAAGTAAGACTGTCCCAAAAAAAATAATTATACCAGAATCTTTCCCAGAGCCAACAGACATGCGTTTTCACACCAGAAGCGTCACTCACTGCAGACCCACTAGGTGGACCATACCACATCTGTCCCACTGAAACCTAACTGTCCAAGGAGGGTCCTGGTATTTACATGGCTGTGATTGTATCATCCATGAGCAATGAGTCAACTGAGGATATTCAGAAAACTTTCTAGGAGGTTGTGATGTGTGTTTGTGTGGTAAGACAGATGAATTCTTACCTTGCATAGTGGGAAGTGGGAAGTAAAACTAAAGACCCAAGAAATAACTAAAAAAGTAAATTATTTAGAAATATGAATGTAAAAACCCTAAAAAGCAGCTACTGCAAGTGGTTGCCTTTGGGTGGGAGGTTGGTGAGAGGCTGAGGCAGGAGGATTTCTTGAGCCCAGGACTTTGAAACCAGTCTAGATAATATAGCAAGACCCCATTTCACAAAAACCCACAGTAACCCTGCCACAGTTTGCTGCCAGCTTGGGTAGAACAGGGTAGGCCCATCTCTGGGGTCCCTGGATCCTGCCAGGGAAGCCAGGGCCCTTGGAGGTTGATGTCCAGGGTGCCTGCCAGCACTGAGAGCACCTTCCCTTCTAAGGAGAGGCCTTGCTCTGATGGAAATTCCCTCAGAGGCCCCCACATCTGCTGCTGCAGACGTAAGTGGCCTAAGGGAATGCCTGCAATCCCTAGCCACACTCTTGCTGACAAGGAGCCCAGGGAGGTGCCAAGGCTGCCTGTTAGGGTGGCAGTGGGGGGGTTGCTATTCCATTTGGAGCCCGAGGACTAATTAGCCTTCCCCTACTTCCTCATTCCTCCAGCCCCAAGGAGGGACCCAGGAGACATTGCTAGTGACCCTGCTGCAGGAATGTGGCACTCCACAGAGGAGTCTGTGCTCCTCGTGGCTGTGAGCTTGTGGCTGTGAGCCCACTTGAGAAGTACTTGGTATGGTGCATGTGCGAGTTTCTGGGTGGTGGTGGCAACCACCTCTGTTCTGGTGGACCCTGCCAGCCCTGCTTGTGGGTCTCTCTGCAGGGACCACAGCTCAGGACCCCGTAAGTTTGGGAAACACAACGGTGGACTTGGTGGTCTGGGGTACCTCAGGATGCACGACCTCTTGGGCCCCAGGGTGGGAGGTAAAAAGCCGATGGCCTTGCTCAGGGCTGGCTGTGCAGCTGAAGGCCCTGGTCCCCTCCTGGCAGGGCAGGGGGCTCCTTCTGGCAGAGCTGAAGCATCCCCTTGAGGGGCCCATGTGTAGGGTCAATGCCCAGCTCTCACAGCATTCAGGGAACCCACAACTTTTTGGTCAGTTCCAAAGTGGCCCTCACAAGCTCTTTACTATTTTCAAAACCAACTCATTTTTTATCCCTTGAGGTCAAGAAGAATATCTGGCATCCACAGGTGGAAATGAGAAAATTCAAAGTGCTTCTTCTCCTGTGGCCAAGGCCCTGCTTTGAGAGCCCCAGGGTAGACCTTGGGGAGGCTGCACCCCTGCACACCATACAGGGCTGCCTTCCACCTGGCATCCCTAACTCAGTGTTAGGAGGAAACCAACCTGCATGTCTTACTGGCTTAGAGGAGTCAGTGCCCAGATGCCAACTGTGGCCTCCTCCCAGGCATGTGCCAGGCCTCCTTGCATCCTGCTCCTGCAACCCAAGTCCCTGCAAGGTGAGGACTGGGCAATGGGCTGGGGAGAAGGAGGCTGGGCAAGGGTGGAGGGTCTGCCTGACTGTGCCCTGTGGGGTCAGTCCAAAACCACCAACCTGCCTCCTGGGAAGGGTTTGGCAGTGACAGACACTTCAGGAAGGAGGATGGAAGTTCAGATAGTCACGTGTTGGGGCCAGGGAAGGGCACACAGACTGTGGGTGACAGGCTTTTCACTGAGTCCTGGCACTGCACCCCACAGTGAGTACGTGTTTCTATGGCTGGAGGCTGGACACAAAGTCATTTTATCCATCTTGTAAAGAAGAAAGAGAGAAGGAGGGACCGAGGAGGCTCCAGGCCAAAGTGAGTTGGTAGGTCCAGCCCCAGATCTCAGGAAGGGTGGGCCTGGGTAGGGGTCTGGCAGGTGACTCAGCACCTGGTCCTACCTATGCACAGAGAGCCCCTTAGTGGGGCAGCATTTTAAATTGGTGGCTGTGGACCTGATCAGCAGGGCTGCCTGATGGTTTCTACTCTAAGTACCAGCCACAGCTTTTATGAGCCTTTCCCCTCTGGGCAGGTACTGTCTCCATAAATGCGCACCACAGCCCCCACACGGTACATTTCAGGGGCTGGCCCATCTCGAGACAGGAGCATGGCCCCCAGGCTTGGGGTTCAGGCAGGTGGGAGGGGCAAGGGCATTTTCAGGCCCCCAGGAAGGGCCTTCTGTCCAGCTCCCCAAGACCCCAAGTTGGGGTGGGGGCCTGAGCATGAGCCCAGCAGGAGAGGCCCCTAAGGGTCTTACAGCCTCCACCAGGCCTGGAGTTGATCAGGGCATGTGTGCTGAGGGGACCAACTTGAGTTGCTTTGCCCCCCCCCAGTGGGATAGGGCCTGGGGGTCTTGACCAGCCTGTTGGGCACCATAGCCACCTGCCCTGGAGCAGACCAGCTCCCATGTGGCTAGCCCTGCCATCATGGTGCGGGCCCCCGCTTCAGTTTCCCCTCCACATACAACCACTCCCACAGCTACTCTCTCTAGGCCCCCAACTCCTTCAGGGGCTTTACTCAGCCTTTCCTGTTGGTATTCCCAGTGAGTGTCCCACATGGGGGGAGCGCCTGCCAGGCACTTTACCTTCCTGTCCCAGCTGGACCAGAACCAAGAAGTTGTTCACTTTCTAGGGGCCAGGTGCCAGCTCTGAGTGGCAGGCTGGGGTCAAGGATGAACCCACAAGTGTGCAAAACCCTACCCACCACAGGATCTCAGTGTACCCCACATGAGGGAAATAGGCCTGGACAGCCCCTACACATCCCCCTCACCTTTCTGCTCACTGTCCTACCCTGCTGAGCTGCCTCCAGGAGCAGCCTCAGCCCTCCCTCAATTGGCATCAGCCATCCCTGGATCAGCCTCAGCCCTTCCTAGATCAGACTCAGCTTTCCCTGGATCAGCCTCACCACCACTCCCATCAGACTCAGCCCTCTCTGGGACACCCTATTTGGGTGAGGTGTTGTCCATCTGTTCTTTGAGACCACCCATCCTCCTCTGCCCACCATCTGAGGAGTGTCATCAGAGGCAGCCCAGCTGCTCCCAGTGCCCACATCCAGGCTAAACAAGCCCAAGGACCACCTGGGATGCGTCAGAGTCTCTGCCAGGCTTCATCCAGCTGTCTGAAGCCCCTACTCCTGAGAGCGGTTGGTGAAGTAGTCAGTGAAGGCCCCAGGCATGTGTGGGCAGTAGGCAGGGCCACAGCTCAGTCCTCCCAGGCGGAGACTGTCCTGGGTATGGGACTGGTGCCACACTTGGGGAACCGTGAAACTTTCATTCTTGAGCTTGAGTTTCTCTTAATGTCCCCAGACACATAGCTGGCCCGCATTCCCCCCACCCACAAGCTCCTGAGGAGGAGAAGGGGTCAGGCTCCTGGCCAGAGGTCATCTGTCTTGCTGTCCCTGACCTCCCATGGGTCCAGGATATCAGTGCATTATTGGTTATGAACTTGGGCCTGGCCCAGCCCCAAGCCTGGAGTGGAGAGGCTGAGGCCAGAGGCCAGTGTGGAGTATCAGCTTAATGTCCACCCTGTGCACAAAAAGCCCCCAACAGCCACCACATGGGGAAGCTGCAGAGAAGATTGGTGGGGCTTCCATGCTGGTAGGACAGGTTTGGGAAGTCCCTCAGCATCAGCCTCAAGCCCAGCCCTCTTTGTACCTGGCACTCTTGCATGGGACCCCTGAGGAGGGTGTCTGGGGACTGCGTGCTGTCAGGTGCCTTCTCCACATCCCCTTACAGGCTTCTCTCCCCTCTTGCTGCCAAGCCCTTGGGCTTTGCAGAATACTGCAGAACTTGCTTATCTTATTCATTCAGACAAATGCTTCTCAACATCCTGTTTTTCTTATGTCATACGAACAGGAAGCCAGCGATTGTTTGAGATGTGCGTCAGCATGGCTGTGGCAAGGCAGAGCCTTGCCCCTGCCACATCTGCTGCAAGTCCCCCTTCCAGCTCTGGCCTGCAAGATGGGGTGGGGGAGCTTTCCAGGGGCTCTCCATAGTCACGTGGGCTGGTGATCACCATGTACTAGTACATGACTGGCCCTGGAGCCACTGTGGTGGTCACTAAGGAGCCTCCACTGCTCACTGGCCATAAGCCATGGAGAACAAGGGGCTTACAGCATCGGGGACACACAGTAGACGATCAGGAGGGCAGAGAAATGTCGGGAAATGCAGGCAGAGCCTAGTGACCAGCGGGGAACATGTGCAGGTTGAGGTAAGGGCACCCACGCAAGTCCTTGGGCCTGCCTGTCTCTGTAGGATTTTCCTAAGGCCCCACCTGTGGCTGGGCTAAGTGTTGTCTGCAGGGAGGGCACTGAAGATGTTGGATTGACCCAGGGCCAGGAGGTCACAGGCAGCAGACTCTGCCCACCTTGAGAGCAGAACTGGCCACTGATAGGGGAAGGGGTGTGAGCAAAGACCACAGACCCTGGACCTGGGGGAGCCTGTTGGTGGGCATGATAAACTCCTTACTTGCAAAGGTAGATCCCAATTCAGTAAAACTGTTTAAAACAGCAAAAGGGCTGCCCAATTAAAGAATTATGGTTATATATACATAAGGAGAAGTTTAGCATTTTCGCCATTTTTCAGTGCACATTGAGCGGTACTAGAACCTTCAAACAGGGGTGCAGCCATCACTGCCTCCCTCTGCAGACCTCTTTCATCTTGCCATCTGGAACTCTGCTTTTAAAGTGTTTTCTTTATTGTGAAGTACAACCCACCTACAGAAAGGGGCACAGAACACAGGTACAGCTACAGGGACGACAGTAAGTGAAATGTGGAACTGCTCCGCTCCTTGAGAAGCAGACCTTGCTCTCATGCTCTACCTGTTCACCCCATCCCCATCCCCATCCTTTTCCTATCCCCATCCCTGTCCCTATCCCATCCCTTCCCTATCCTGGCCCAAAACCCCTCCCCATCCCTTTCCCATCCCATTCCTGTCCTTATCTCTGACCCTGACCCTGACCCTGTCCTATCCCCGCATCTCTGCCTGGGCACACTTCTGAGCACAATCTAGAGCTGGCTCTGAGTCTGCACTGTGGTAGGCATGTCCTTCCCACCCCAGCTGACCCTTCACTGGGCCCCCACAGGCTCTCCATGTCTTCAGCACAGGTGTGTATATGGCCAAGCTCTCTGCACCATACAGGGGCCCTGGCACTCCATACACACCGGCACCTGGCCTTGTCAGTCTTGTGCATTGTGTTTCCTTAATTCTGGGTGAGCTGAGCCATTGTCCAAAAATAATAATAATTAAATTAATACATAAGTAAATAATGTTGTTATGCTCTAACTCCATCTTGCTAAGGGCTTTCAACACTCCCCCGTTCAGACAGAAGCTCAGCTGAAAGACTTTAGTAATAACTTCAAAATCCTGTAAAACCCCAGCTCCCCCTTGTAAGCACTCCCCTTACCAGGTGTTGGCTCTTGTGAAATTCAGCTTGTGTTAAGAACTCCCCCTCCCCTACCAAAAGCCCCTTATAAAAGGTTTCCAACCCTGCTTCTAGAGGTTGAGAGACTTTGAGGTGTGAGCTCACTCTCTGCCTGGCAGATCAATAAAAGACCCTTGCTTAATTCGGACTCAGTGTGCTGGCATTTCTCTATTCCACTAGCTTCGGGTATAACAATGTTTTGTTTTTTCTTTGAACTTCTTTTTCGGCGGCACCTGTGGCTCAAGCAGCTAAGACGCCAGCCATGTACACCTGAGCTGGCAGGTTCGAATCCAGCCCAGGCCCGCCAAACAATGATGGCTGCAACCAAAAAATAGCCAGGTGTTGTGGCGGGTGCCTGTAGTCCCAGCTACTTGGGAGGCAGAGGCAGGAGAATTGCTTGGTCCCAGGAGGTTGCTGTGGAGCTGTGATGCTACAGCACTCTACCCAGGGCTAAAGCATGAGGCTCTGTCTCAAAAGAAAAAAAGAAAAGAACTTCTTTTTAGTTAGATTCATCCCAAGGAATATGACATTTTTGTATGCTATTGTGATTATTTTTTTAAATAGTGATTTTTTTAAATGGCAATTTCTATTTGTTTCTTAGCCTAGCCAAGAAGCCGAATTTACTTTTTAAATATTGGCTTTAATTAATTCTAACAATTTATCTTTTTTTTTTTCCTTGCTGTGTCACCCAGGCTGGCTGGAGTGCAGTGGTGCAATCACATCTCACTGCAGCCTCCAACTCCTGGGCTCAAGTGATCCTCCTGCCTCAGCCTCTAGGTAGACACCACCAGGCCTGGCTGATTTTTCTAATTTTTGTAGATATGGGATCTCACTATGTTGCTCAGGCTGGTCTTGAACTCCTGGCTTCAAGTGATCCTCTTGCCTCAGCCTCTCAAAGAGCTAGGATTACAGATGTGAGCCATACTGTGCCCAGGCAAATTCTTCATGGCTTCCAGTAGGAAGCCAGAAGTTCTAGGAAGCCAGAAATTGTTCATAGGCTTCCATTAATCACACTGTTGGGACGTCCTGACATTCTACTTCTTTCTGAGTTTGATGCCTCTTATGTTTCCCTGCCACCTGGGATGCGCAGGGCTCCAGGCTGTACCCTCTCCTCCTCATGGGCCACGCAGGAGCACAGGAGCATTAAGTCCTAAGTTTGCCAACTGCTTGTTCCATAGACACCTTCTATCAGTAAAGGATATTCCCTGCTAGTTTGCTGAGTCAGTTCTTGAAGGCACAGGGGAACTGAAGTCTGTGACATGCAGGCTCTGGGTCTGCAGGCCACTTGGCTGAGCTTTCTATTGTCTCGCCAGCCTGGCTTTCTGGACAGGCCTGCTGTCACCTGCTGTCGCTAGCCTGTGCTAAAGAGTCTGACTGCTGGCGCCCTGCCTAGGTTCTCAAGTGGGCTTCCTGGGCCAGGCAGCGCTGGGTGAGCTCTGAACCCCACCAGTGCTTGGCATCCCTTGGTTCTGGGGCAGAGTCTGCTGCTGAAGCGGCCATGCCAGGGTCTGCTGTGACCCCACTGTGACCCAACCTGGATAGGTCCCAGCAGCCCCAGGCTGGGCCACACAGATCATGCTTCTTAACAAAAAGGGCTGGATTCTATTTGGAAATTTCCCTCGGGTCTCACTGCTTGTGATTTCTCATCAGTGCTGGAAGGTTCCTTGCTTGAGAATGTCCTGTTGGCCACTGTTTTGCATCAGAGTTTGCACAGTGAGGAGGGGCAGCCTCTGTGGCAAGCAAGTAGGAGGGGTGAAGGCCTGGGCAGGGTAGGGTGTGGCAATGCAAGGGGGTGGCACCCCAGAGGGCTGTGGCTGCCCTGTAGACAGGTCAGCCATGAGCATGGCCCTGTTCCACTTTGCAACCACGGGCTGACAGGTGAGGCTGTGCACCCCCCTCACACTCCCACCCCCACCAGCATTATAGCAAGGGACAGTCTTTTTTTTTTTTAATAAGGCTACTACAGAGTCTAATTTATTAAAGCAAACACATTTCTAGCATATTATATCCATTATTTTATACTCCTTCTTCCTTTCAATTACATTTTACTTTACTGGAAAAATTTCTGAGGCCCTGAGTCTTTTTCTCTTTC
>CAUYTI010133901.1:0-11354 GCA_963575145.1 Galago senegalensis
TGTTTTAAAACAACAACTGAGAAAATGACATGAAGGCTGTGTTGACCAGTTTGACGGAAGTATTTTGGATTGCATGTGAAAACCCCACACTGTACCCTAGAAGTGCATTAATGTACATAGTTACCATTCAATAAAAAAAAATAAACCATACTTAATCTCCAAACAAAGATGATAACAAAGTCATACTCCATTTCTGAAAGAGTCTGGGCCATTAGGAGTTTTGCCTAGATTGAACTGTTGTGGTTTTCCTTTGATATTAATTTCGGGTCCTGGTAGCACTAAATGTATGTCCTAAATTCCATATTCTTCCTTATGTGCATTGTGGAATCACAGTTCAATCTTCCCTTGAAAGTCAAGATCAATTGCCCTGGCCAGCACAAGGACTCAGTTCTTTCCTTACTGACTCCAAGGCATAAAGATTTCAATTGCTGGATGATAACCTTAATTTCCAGTTCAATGAAATTTTCTGTCTTAGTGGGATCATTTCTCCTTTTGGAACCAAGACCTCTAGGCCTACAGAGCATAAGGTTGTGGGTACAGGAAGGAAAAGAATTGCTAGTGAATTATTAGGGATAATAGTGAGGCTTCCATTTTAACTTCTTGATTCCTGGGCCCATGAATCGTAGCTATGTAATAAATGGCACCATATATCAGATAACTGATTCAGAACACATAGTTTCCTAGAGAATGTTGTCACAGCTCTGCATGATATTGTCATCTATCTGGCTCTGTAACTGTGTCCTCAAAAGGCCATTTTACCATTTCATTGAGCCGGCTGCTTCAGGGTATTGGGGAACATGGTGAGACCAGTGAATTCCATGGGCAATGGGCCTATTGCTGCATTTTCTTTAGCTATAAAGTGAGTTCCTTGATCAGAAACGATGCTGTGTGAAACACTGTGACCCAATGCCATGGTAAATTAAGGCGTGCTGTGAGTCCACAGATGGTGGTTTTGGCAGAATTAGGTGCAGGGAAAACAATATGCAGAAAAGTGTCTAAGCCAGTACCAAAAAAGAAGTACCTATTCCAGGATGGAAATAGTCCAGTGTAATCAGCCTATCACCAGGTAGCTGGCTGGTCACCCCAGGGAATGGTGCAATATTGGAGCATCAGTTTGGTCTCTGCTGCTGGCAGATTGGATAATAGCAGTGGCTGTAGCCAGGCCAGCCCTAGTGAATGGAAGTCCATGTGCTGGGCTCATGCATGACCTTCATTCTTGCCACTACTTTGTTCATGAGCCCACTGGGTGATGTTACAGTAGCTGGGGAGAAGTTGACTGGTACCCACAGAATACCCTACTATGCATGATTGAAATCCTGCTTTGCTGAAGTCACCGTTTATTGAGCATCCATGTGGAACACAAATATCTTCAGCTTCTTTCCCCATATGGAGAGGTCCATCCACATCCATCTTCTCCGGAATGTCTTTTCACCAATTTTTCAATAATGTTCCTTCCTAGTCCATTATCAACCAGCCAAATCATTGAGTATAGCCTGTGAATTGACACATAATTACACATCTGCTCATTTATCCTTCCAAGAAAAGGGCACAAGCAGGGGTACCATCCAAATTTCTGCCTGTTTATTCTTCAAGGATTCCAGACAAGGGCTATAGAGCTGCTACTGGCCCCTTGCAAGTGACGTCTGTGGGTCATGCAGAACCATCAATAAACCAGATCCTACATTATCGCCTCCTCTGTCAGCTGATTACAGGGTGCTCTGCCCTGGAGGCCATCGGTGCAGGCAGGGAGAGAGAAGGCTGTACAGCAGGAACAATGGCATGTGGGCCAATTCTTCATGTGACTTACTTGTGCCTTTAATCTCTGCCCAGGCCCAATTACATACACAGCCCTTTTGTTTCATGATGAAGTGTTGCTGTGCACACCTTACTTTACGCTTTGGTGGGTGCTTCAGTCCATTTGAGCTGCCATAACAAAACACCATGGACTGGGTAGCTTTTAAACAAAATAAATTGATTTCTCACAACTCTGGATGCTGCAAAGCACACGGTTAAGGCCCCGGAGGATTCAATGCCTGGTGAGGTCTTCTTGGTTCACAAATGGTACCTTCTTGTTGTGTCCTCATGTGGTGGGGAGGGTGAAGCAGCTGTCCGGGGCCTCTCTTAAAAGGACACCAATTTATGAAGGCTTTACCTTCATGGCCTGATCACTTCACAAAGGCCCCACCTCCTAATAGCATCTTTGTACTGGGGGTTAAGATTTCAACATATGAATCTGGGGGGGAGGGACAGAAGCATTCAGTCCATTGCGTGGGCCTGACAATACCTAGTTCATGATGGCATGATGGGACTTCTCTAGAGACCACAGAAGCAAACAGAGAGTGGCATGAATAATAGCTCAGACTTTAACTTGGCATTGAAAGTGGTGAGAAGTGATAGTTTTCAGAGCACTTTTAGGTAAACTTGATAGGACTTGCCAGTGGACTTTGAATGTAGGACGAGGGTAAATGAGGAATCACAGGTGACTCCTAAACTTCTGGCTGAAGGAAATGGTGAATGTGATGTCACACACTGTCATGAAGGAGACAAGTACAAGTGTGTGTGTGAGGCGGTGAGTAAGGTGACTTTGAAATGACAACATGCTTTTGGCTAAAAACAACTGAGATTCCTATTAAATGTCCCAGTGGCAACATCACATCAGGTAGGCAATTAGACCTGAGTGAGAAGGCAGGGCTGGAGATCTCAATTTGGAAGTCAATGTCAATTAAAAGTACATGGGACTTGAAGAAGGGTGTGAACAGAGAAGGAAAAATGTTAGGGCAGTGGCCGAGGGCAGCAAGGTAGGCCCAAGGTGGGCACACTCCTGATCGGATAGTTGAGGAAATTAACTTCTCCCTTCTCAGCAGGAAAAAGCCAATGGAAGTGTCAAAGCAAGAAGTGACATAAAGTTTTTTTGTAGCATAATCAATTATGTATTGGTAAATATGTAACTATCAGCTTTTAGAAGAAAAAATGGGAAAGGAATGGGGTAGGGAGATCGTATCCTAGATACGAGATTACACTGTAGCTCCACCATACAGATTCAGATGTAAGCATGAGCCCAAGATGATATTAAAATGTAATCATTAGAAACTGAGGAGGTTTGTGTGTTTGCTGCCTTTGTGTTTAAAATAATTTAATTGTAGATTTATGTAACTTAATTTGTGATAATGTCCGTGTTGAACAACTGGCTCCTGAAATGCCAGCCCATTTATCAGCAGTCTTTCAGGAGCCAGCGCCAGCCAGCCCTTCCCCCAACCCCTGCCACTGCCACCTAGAAAGCACAGTGCACAACTTTCAAAAGACGAATGAAGATTTCTCATTAGGAGGTTGACTAGACAGACTCCTATGCAACTGTTAAGCTCCAGTTTCTCAAGGAAAGTGCTCTCTTACTATTACATCAGAAAAGCTAAGTCATTCATTCAAAATCGCTTTCTCTAAAGTTTCAAAGTTTTGGCCCTGTAGGCAACTGCCAAGTTCCTAATAGGAAGGGGATAGACACCAACTCCTATTCTTAGTGTGAAGCCAGAGGGTATCACTGCCGCCCACCCATTTCTGCTTTCTGGTGTTGGAAGCTCAGGGTGGCCAGTACACCCCAGCAGGAGACCCTCCTGAGACAGAACATCCTTCTCTCCAAACTTCTGATAGTGCGAAAATGTCCTCAGAGGCCAACATTCCCCTTTGTGCAGATGGGAATAACAAGGCTCACACTTACAGGGACCTCCCCAGGACCACGCCTCAGGTCCGTGGCAGAATCAGCCTGGAATTCGCCTCTGAGCTATGAATGTTCTGATGGTCATTGTGTTCACCATGGTGAGCACTTCTCATGCTAAGGACAGACCGCACGCACCCCACTCTTGAGAGCCCACGTGAGGAGAATGGGCCAAGCCTCCAAACACCGCTTTCTCTGGATGTATTCCTTTAATCATGTTTACTGATCATCCACTGTCTCAAGCACATTTCCACCACTAAAAAGCTGACCTACTAAAGCTGAGCTGAGCTTCCACCACTAAAAAGCTACATCTTGAGGACATCACAAGCTCTTCCTGGTACAAAATCTCACAAGGCTTCTTCCAGTGTGTCTTCTTCAGCTTTGTGCTGTTTTAGGGAAGATTAGGGGATTCTGTTTGAAAACTCATCATAATGACTAATAATGAAAATCAAATATTTGTGCCCCACATTACATGGAGGAAATTAGACCCCCAAAAGCTACATGTGTGGGCTATTGGCAGTGAGTTAGCCTCTGAAAAGGACCACGGCCCAGAGGTTGTAAGGCAGTGGATCTCAACTTTCCTAATGCTGCAACCATTTAATACAGTTCCTGTGGGTCATGACCCATGGGTTGAGAACCACTGTTGTAAGGCATTAATTCTTCTGAAGAGAAGGATCTTGATAATTCTGTTGTTTTCCTCCCCCAATCCATTTAGGAGACTTTCTAAAATATTTGCAGACATTTAACGTACACATACCGCATAGCAAATCCCGTTAAGCATTTCCACGGGCTGTCGTGGGCTGAATTTTGATGGAAAGACACAAGTTCCCCACCACTGGTGTTTAACATGTAACAGACTCCTGCAGGTTTCTTTTGAATCTAAAGATAGAAATCAAAACGAAAAAGCTGAAAGAAACACAAAGCACAAAGGATTTTTACATAGCTCCTTTTGCATAATTGGTCTAAATCTTATGATCAGCTAGAACTTTTTAAAGCTGCCTTAGTTGCCACACAGTATGCTGTAGCCATTGTGATTCTGAAGTCCCCACCTAATGGGGAATTAACCTGCACTGTGTGTAAATACACAGTGGTGCAGAGAGACGGTGCTGCCGCATATGCCAGAATGAAATTTAAGGCTCCACAAACAGGCAGACATGCAGATTTTACTCTCAACAGAGCTCAGCCTTACTGCTGTGTCCAGGAGTGAGTGCCCCCAGATTCCCATCTTGACTAGGAATGAAAGCCCTGTATGAGTAACCTCTAAGAACCTCGTCTACCCCACCAGGCTGGGCTGGTATGGATCACTTTTTTAGTCTCTCAACACCATCTCAGCTTGAAGGGTGGTTTTTCCATACCATCCTGGGATTTTCCCAAAACCATTGTCTGCCATATACCCCCAGAATTCATATGCTGAAGTCCTAAGCCCCAGGACCTCAGAATGTGACTGTATTTGGAGAAAGGGTCTTTAAGCAGGTAATTAAAATAAAATCAGGTCATCAGGGTGGGCCCTCATGCAGTCTAACTGTTATCCTTATAACAAGAGGAGATTCGGACACAGACATGTACAGTAGGACACAGGTGAGGACACAGCAAGGAGATGGCCGTCCCCAAGCCCAGGAGAGAGGCCTCAGAAGGAAGCAACCCTGCTTGATCCTCACCTTCCAGCCAGCAGAATCTGAGAGAATAAGTTTCTGTTGTTCAAGCTTCTCACTCTGTGGTACCCGGCAGCCCTAGAAGGCTAATAAACAGGCCGTCTAAGGTCATCCACCCTGTGCCTCTGGGGGAGAGGCTGGGCTTGACAGGGGTGTTCAGGAGCTTATGGTAGAAAGCCAGGCTTTAATAATGTGGCAGCCCCGGGGAGAATTTAGGCAGTTTGGCTTTCTGGGTATAATTCTATTTATTTGTGAGGAACAATGGAGGGAGTTCATCAGCTTTCAAAGCTCAATTTGGAACACAAATAGCTGATTTATGTAATTAGCACGTGTGCAATTACATGGAACTCCATCAAGTGGCTTTTTCATGAACCAGATTGGCACCACCTGATTCTTATAAACATAAATAGATCAAGTTGTTAAGTAACAAGTAATTAAAGGGAGCACATGATATTCTCTACGGGCAATGTGGACGGCCCACGTTTAATCTGGTTTCTGTATTGCTCAGCTGAATCAGAAAGAGGTGGAGTGAGGCTTTCGCCATGATGAGCTCAAGTAGTTTGGGAGGAATTCAAGGGATTATGTGACCAGCTTTATGATCTTAGCTAAATTCAAATAAGGCAGCTAATACGAAGAGCACATTGTTAGCCATAACGTCACTCTCCTTCTGAGGAGATCATTAGTCTTAAATTACACAGAGACAAACATTAGTACCACACATCATGATAGAAGCAGACAACTTTTCATGTGTTAAGGGCTCATACAAACTGTTAAGAAAAATGTTAAGACCCCTAAATTTAAGGATATGAAGAGCCAAGTCCCAAGAGAAATGCAAATGGGCAGTGAGTATATGATAAAAATTAAATTTCACTTCACTAGGAAGCAAAGAAATGTAAAATAGAGGTCTTTTTTGTTACCCCTTCTTCTACCAATTATTTAAAGGTTAATATTGTGTTTGCTTTTAGCCTCACAGAAACCCCACCAAATGACTTACAAGAAATAATAAAGGCCCAGCCACAAAAAAGAAAAGAGAGGTGTTTCCAAGCTATGGATGATTTAAGACAGGCAGAAAATGTGGAAGGGCATATGTAGATGGCTGGACACAGTTAAGGAGGTCCCACCGCGGAGTACCTTCAAGAGCAGGGCCCCAAGCCCCCCCAGCTCCAGATCTTGGGGACACTGGAGGCTGGGAGTGGGATTAACTCAAGATCTGTGTGTGAAGCAGATGGAGCTGCCAGCTCCCCCATGCCCTGTAAAGAAAGGCCCCTGTCCAGGACAGCCACTCCACAGCAAAATCCCAAGGGCTCTTCCTGGAAGGAACAAACTTCCCTAGAGAGCACCAAGTCTTCCAGACTGCTTGCTCCCACCAAAGAAACTCGATTCTGTCTGGGCTCCTGCCAGGCAATCCTGTAAGGAACCCGCCTGCTGCCTGTCACCTATAATGATCGAAATAGACCCACATATTCAGACTGTTTTTTATTGGACTGTGAGGATATCAAAGATAAAGAGAAGATTCTAAAAGCTTCTGTAGAAAAGAAGAACATCACCAGCAAAGAAATGAAAACCAAAGGGGCATCAGAATGCTCCCTAGTCATTCTAGATTCTAAAGAAGGCTAAACCTAGAGCTCTGTCCCCAAACACGCAATCAGGTGTGTCCAGTGAAGCTTCAGAAATGCAGTCATTCCTCCACCCTTTCCTAAAGAAAGTACTTGAAAATGAGGGAAGTCCAGAATCTAGGATCTCGATTGCCCTTGGCTGTTCCCCCAAGTCCAGAGAGGAGTGGGGGAATCCACTGAGGGCAGTGCTCCTTGGCCAGGGAGGGAGGAAGCAGACTCCAGGGGCAGAAATGGGTATGGAAAAATGTGTTATTCTCTTTCAGCATGCAATAGAAAAAGAATCTCCAGGGAGGGGAAATATAAAGCTCTCCTTAAGTGTTATATACTGGAAAAAGCAAAGCAAATTGCAACATGACCCTATTTTACACAATGTAGGAAGAGAATTCATTTGACAACTGAACGTCCTCAACTTTATTTTAACACATTTGCCCTCTGGATTGTGTTCATCTCAGCCTCTCCATTTGGTTTGGAATTTGGGACGTCTGCCCCTTGGAAGGAGTGGGCTTTTCTTTCTCTCTGTCTCCTCTGGCTCCCCCTGGCTCTCTCCTTCTGTGAACACCTGCTCTGGACGTCTCTGGGCCATCTCCACCAGCCCCTGCCGGGATCTTGCAGATCTGGCCTCCAGCCAGTCGCTCCCCTCTCCCACTGCCCTGGCTCTGGTGACAACATGACTCCCCAGCTGCCAAGCAGTGGCTGGGCCCCAGGCTGTCCACAGCCCCCTGGAGCTTGGCTCAGTCCGTCCCTGCCCCGAGACTGCTCAGAGGGCAGCCAGGGCGATGCCTGCCTGACTGGAGCCTGGCAGCCCACTGAGCCAGCAGCTTCTATATTTTCATTGTGTTCTTTCCTTGTCAACAGCTTCATACCTCTGTGTTGAGGCTTTCTGTCTTATTCTCCCTCTTTTATGTTTTTTCAGTCATTGGAACAGGGAGGGGTTTAGTATGAATTTGCTTTGCCGTGTTGACTGACAAGTACTTGCTTATTGCTTTTTAAATTTCACAATCGGTTAGAAGTAATGCATGGAGCTGTCACCTGCAGTTACAGAAGCGAAGATGCAGCTGAGATGGGGGGAGGGGCAGTGAAGGCGCAAAGATGAGGGGACTCGAGTCAGGGTTACTGAAGGCAAATGGGAGGTTAGCTGAAGCCAGTGGATCAAGGACAGAAACGTGACACACACTAACTTGAGCCACTGCCATCAAACCCAGAAGCAGCAAGGGGTGAGGGGCCGTATTTTGAGTGACTAAGTCCTAATCTTTTATATCAGCGTAATCAACATCAATATACATTGCCAAAGTGTGATAAACTGGGCAAGGAAGGGAAAGCATGTTTTAGAGGTGTGGCTGTAATCACAAAACAGAAAAAGACGCAGCTAGCAGTGGTCTCCGGAGAGCTGGAGGTCACTCCTTGTTATAAGAAAATTTTTCTGCTCTTCACTTTTTCCTCCTATGGCCACTCTTTAGTAAGATCACACACACACACACACACACAAGTGTTAATATTCACCACTGCTGACTATGAGGAGATGGACCCTCCCCTATGCCTATGTGGAGGTGGAATCCAGGGAATTCTTATTCTTTATGGAAAGCAATTTGACAATATGTGAAAAGAACTTTAACATGATTATAAACTTTGATCAGTAATCCCATTACAGGGAATCTATTTGTGGAAATATTAAAAATACAGAAAAACATTTTCGTAGGGGAATGTTCTTACAAGTGTGAATTATAGCAATAAAAAATCAAAGCAGTTTAACTGTCCAGTACTGGGTGTTGCATTATAGCAAACTCACCACGGTGGAACGTGCAGTTGTTAATATAATGTCGTGGAGTGGTCTTCCATATGTGAACATTCTTATATTATTGCATTTTTTTTAAAAGCAGGAAACATATACAAATGGTAACTATGGTTATCTGTGGGTAATAATATTATTGACAGTTTAGAATTTTACTCACATATTTTCCCTTTATTTTTTAGTCTTATCATCAGACAAATGTATGCATTTCATTTAAAACTGTAAACCCTCCCACAGGGTTCATCAAAATTTAGAGATATTGGTGAGAAAGTGGGAACTTTGGGGGGTCTAAATGTGCTGTACCACATATTAGAGCAGCTGTGTTATGGGGAATACTGTGGCCTCTGGTGGATTTGCTTAGAGTTAAGGGTTAGCTTATACTGGAGCTTTGCAGGTGAAACAGAAGCACAGAATGGCATGTGTCACCATCGGGCACCAGCTGTCAAGCTGGCAAAATAGAGTGAGGTCATCTCTCAGAAACAGCTTCACACCAGCATCAAGGAAATAAAGAGATGAGATGCACCATTGAACTAATCCCAGAGTATCGACTGAGATACATGAAGCCACACATTTGAAGCACGTTGACCCTGGCCCATCCCACAAGTAGAGAAAGCAGAGCTGGCGCCGGGTGCTCTGAATTCATGTGTAGGCAGGGCTGCTGCTGCTGAAATAAAGACACCCCAAAGGTGAGGGCCTCTGCAAGATGGAGTTTGGCTTTTAAATTTCAGCAAAGGATTTCAGAGGGTGGGCCTGGGAAGAAAAAAACCTTTTTTATTTTTTTTCCCTTTTATTAAGTCATATACACATAGATCATGAATACATTTATGCATATGTGGGGTACAATGTGTTGATTCTTTAAAATACAATTTGGAGTGCTTACATCAAATTAATATAGCTTTTGCCTCATTTACTTGATTATTGTGTTAAGACGTTTATGTTCTATACCTGATCGATTTGACTTATACCCTTGCAATATGCTCCATAGGTGTGGTCCTGCCCTTTACCCTCCCTCTATCAAGCCTCTTCCCTCCCCTCCCCTCCCCTTCCATTTCTCTCCTTCATCCTGGGCTATAGTTGTGAGCTATCTTTCATAAGAAAGTAGGAGTAATTCTAAATTGGTTTCATAAAATTATTGAGTACACTGGATACTTTTTCTATTTTTCTTTTTTTTTTTTTGAGACAGAGCCTCAAGCTGTCCCCCTGGGTAGAGTGCCATGGCATTACAGCTCACAGCAACCCCCAACTCCTGGGCTCAAGTGAGTCTCTTGCCTCCACCTCGCAAGTAGCTGGGACCACAGGTGCCCGCCACAACGCCCGGCTATTTTTTTATTGCAGCCGTCATTGTTGTTTGGTGGGTCTGGGCTGGGGATTCGAACCTGCCACCTTAGGTGTACGTGGCTGGTGCCTTAGCCGGTTGAGCTCTAGGTGCCTGGATACTTTTTCTTCCATTCTTGAGATGTTTTACTCAGGAGAATATGTTCCAGCTCCATCCGTGTAGAAGAGGTAAAGTCTCAATCTTTTTTAAGGCTGTGTAATAGTCCATGGTATACATATACCATAATTTATTATCCATTCATGGGCTGATGGGCACTTGGGCTTCTTCCATGACTTGGCAATTATGAATTGAGCTTCAATGAATAATCTGGTGGAAATATCTTTATTGAAAAGTGATTTTTGGTCTTTTACGTATACTCCTTGTAGAGGAAAAGACAGAGCCACCTAGCCCCACCACACCAAAAGAAAATTTTCAATTTAAAAGTTTTTTAATATAATAGAACATGATTTGTGGTGAACATAAGTGACATTTTGCTGGCACACAGCCACAATTCTGCCCTTTTGTGTTGTGTGTGGCTGCTTTCCTGTTATAAGGGCAGAGGAGGGCAGTGGGGGGCAGAGACCGTAAGGCCCACAAAGCATAAAATATTTACAATCTGACCCTTTACAGGAAAAGGTTGCTGCCTCCTGCTCACACAAAGGGAAAGAGAGAGGAAGACTGACAAAGATTTGTCCAGACCAGATGTTGGGATTCCAAAGTCAAACGGAGTCCACTCTGAAGCAGAGTTATTCCCCAAACCAAGCCGAAGGGACCAATAGGTGGGGAGTCAGGAGTTTCCGCAGAGCACTCATCTCTCCACGGTGGCTGTGGAAGGGCAGAGGTGGGCCTGGCGTAGGCTGGGAGTAACACTGAACACCACAGCTGGTTCTCCCCATACAGCTGTGTGTCTGTTTCAAATCCAAACCCGGCCGTCAGGTCACTGGGGAGGTTTATTTGTGGAGGTGGGAAGGGAGGACATTTTATTTCATTGTTTGCCAGCTTGACGTACAGTTGGTCTGAATCCCAGACATTTGCCATGTGGGCTGTTTTTACTTGTGCTGCTGCCCACACTCAGGCCAGGATGCCCCAGGAGAGGTCTGTAGGCTTCCACAGGCTGTGGAGTTAGTGGGTTTTGTAAAGCAAAGCAAAAACAGGCGAAGTTATGTGGATCAAGGACGATAGACACTTTCCCACACAAGTTCTCAGTCCCTCCCTATTTTCTCATGCACTCCCAACCGTATATCGGGCCCTAAGACCTGGAGGCAGTTCTCAG
>CAUYTI010133902.1:0-13889 GCA_963575145.1 Galago senegalensis
AGGACAGAGAAATTTCCAGTGTACCTTGCATGTCTTTCTTGTTGTGGACCAGGAATACATACTCTTTCCTCTTGGGGTATAGTCTCCCTTCATAGATTTCTGTTTTTTTCTTTTAAAAGAAATAAACTAAAGTCATAAAAAAAAATCATGTAAGAAAGCTCCATTCTATTTCTAGTCTTCTGGGAGGTTCTATCCTAAGGAATGTTGGATATCATAATGTCTGGGGGAGGGAAAAACTACTCTATAGAAAAGACTTCTCTGCTTAGTCTCTGGATCTCTTTTTTTTTTTTTTTTTTTTGAGACAGACCCTCAAGCTGTCCCCCTGGGTAGAGTGCTGTGGCATCACAGCTCACAGCAACCTCCAACTCCTGGGCTCAAGCGAGTCTCCTGCCTTAGCCTCCCAAGTAGCTGGGACCACAGGCGCCCGCCACAACGCCCAGCTATTTTTTTTTTTTTTTAGTTGCAGCTGTCATTGGTGGGTGGGTTCAGACCCGTGGGTGGCCCGTGCTGGATTCAAACTTGCCACCTTAGGTGTATGTGGCTGGCGCCTTAGCCACTTGAGCCACAGGCACCAAGCCATGAATCTCTTACAGTACTGAAATTTCTGTGTCAATATTTATCTAACAGGACTAATAGTTTCGCTTGGTCAGAGGAGGGAATCACTGATTCTAGCAAGTATTTGATATACATCTTTGCTGCTGGCCTGGGCAGTTCTGTTTTCTTCGATTAGGATTTGTGTCATTACTGCCTATGAGTCCAGACTGCACACCTGCCTCAGCCATCCACTTGCTGCAGTCTGACTCACTATGGTCTCTAAGCTTAGCTGTTCCCACCAGATTGACATTATCTGCATAGCTCCAATTTTTATAGCAAATTACTCCTTCCCACACCCCCAAGCTGTGGCCCTTTGCTCAGTCCCTCATGTTCTACCACGCCTTACGTCAGACTCTCAGTATATCTTGCTAAGCTCCCATCTCACACTTCCCCAAGGTTTCTGGGCATTCCTGGTGATTTGGTGGTTGTTATGGTCTCTCTCAGCATTTCTTGTCAAATCCCCCTCTCTCTCTTTCCCGAGATTTCTGGGCATTCCTGGTGACTTGGTTGTTGTTATGGTCACTCTGGCTTGGAGATCCTAATTCTACGGAGAGCTTAATGTCATTCATCATCACCACTTTCCACTCTCCTGGGCTGATCCAAGGGTAAACCACAGCTCTCTCTGATTTCTACCAAAGAACCATTCACACAATGCATGTATACAGAGCAGACCACACTAAAAGTTGGAAGATGGTTTGTGTTCATAATCCAGTAACAAAAAAGTAGAGTATCAGATTTATTATTCTTTTAAAAAATGCACTCTCAGTCACTGGTGCTGCGTGGGGGTCCAGTCTCCGGCCATGTTGTAACCCTCCTCTCTCCCTTCCTCGCTGCTTCCTTTATTATCCACAGAAGTTCAGCTTCTATTAATCTGTTCTCCAGTACATTCCAGTTTCTACTGCATATCCACAGCGCATTCTGTGGCTGCCATCTTACTCTTTTCTTCAGTCCCTCCCCCTCCTCGAGGAAAAGAATAGTATAGATGTTTCACATTGCTCCTCTGAATCAGTTCCTTAGAAGAGGAAAAAGCCTATGGTCAGCTTGGGCTTTAAATTGCAGGTTTCTCTCCTCCCCCCACCCCGGCCCCATACCCCATACACACAAACTCATACACAAATAATGAACTTTGAAATCTTAGATACTGCCTCAGGGCCTGTGGCTCAAGCGGCTAAGGCGCCAGCCACATACACCTAAGGTGGCAGGTTCGAATCCCCAGCCTGGCCTGCCAAACAACAATGACGGCTACAACCAAAAAATGGCCAGGTATTGTGGCGGGTGCCTGTGGTCCCAGCTACTTGGGAGGCTGAAGCAGGAGACTCACTTGAGCCCAGGAGTTGGAGGTTGCTGTGAGCTGTGATGCCATGGCACTCTACCCAGGGGGATAGCTTGAGGCTCCGTCTCAAAAAATAAAATAAAATAAAATTAAATTAAATTAAATTAAATTAAAAAAGAAATCTTAGATACTGTATGATGAAAGTTAGGATATTATGTTTGTATTGTCTTAATCCCGCAGTCCCCAAACCGTGTGCACTGTAGTCAACTTTCAGGGGATAGTTTATATTTTTGAGTGAAGCAGACTCTATGCCATCTACCAGGTCTAGGTAGCTCATATTTTTTAACATTAGATTATACAACATTCCTTTTAATAAATTCATATATTTGCAAAGCTGAATTTTCTGTAGTTGCTTTGATTTTAAAAAAATCAGTGTGTACTGGGAAATGAGGATGGTGGGAACCAACCTAATTCCAAGCAATGAGAAAATTTGCAGAGGTCAACAGGTATACAAATCCCATTAGTAATTGTAATTATTTAAAAATAAACTGTAAGTATTTTTTTCTTTCAATATATGTATATGTGCATGCTACTTTTCAAAGACCACTAAGTTATTAAGACTTATAAATGCCCTTAGAAATTTCCTTTGGCCTAGGATGTTATTAAAAAAAAAAAAAAAGAAAGAAAGTTTGGAGAACTTCGGCCCTATTCTTTTACATATGTGTATGTCAGCTGAAAAATATATATATTTAACATTTATATGGCTGAATATGATGGTTCATGCCTATAATCCCAGGACTTTGGGAGGACAAGGTGGGAGGATTGCTTGAGCTCTTGAGTTCAAGACCAGCCTGGGCAACATAGCAAGACCCTATCTCTACAAAAAGTATTAAAAATTAGCCAGGCATGATGGAGCACACCTGTAGTCCTAGCTACTTGGGAACTGGGGAAGACGATTGCCTGACTTCAGGAGTTTGAGGCTGCAGTAAGCTATAACCATGCTTATAACCTGGGAAATACAGTGAGACCCTACCTCAAAAAGAAATTAATATTATAAAAAGGTATCTACAAGACTGATACAAACATCTAGGGAAAGCATTACTATAAGAAGCATAAATTGGCTCAGCATCTATAGCTCAGAAGCTAGGGTACCAGCCACATACACCGGGGCTGGTGGGTTCAAACCTGGCACAGGCCTGCTAAACAACAACTACAACAACAAAAAATAGCCGGCCATTGTGGTGGGTGCCTGTAGTCCCAGCTGCTTGGGAGGCTGAGGCAAGAGAATCACTTAGGCCCAAGAGTTGGAGGTTGCTGTGAGCTGTGATGCCATGGTACTCCACCAAACGTGATACAGCGAGAGTCTGTCTCAAAAAAAACTAATTAATTAATTAACTAATGAGAACAGTATTGTAATTAATATTACCTCCTTTTAATGTAAATACTTGAAAAACATTAAAATGTAGTTCCATTTATATCGCTATAACAAAATACCTGAGCCTGGGAAATGTGTAAATAAGAGAAATTTATTTCTCACAGTCTAGAGGCTGAAAAGTCCAAGATCGAGGAATCTGTAGCTGGTTATCTGGTGAGGACCTGGTCTCTTCTTCCAAAACAGGGCCTTGTTGGATTCCCTGGATGGGACAAACACTGTGTATTTACATGGCGGGAGGTGGACGATCAAGAGGGCAAAAAGGAGCAAACAATTTCCTTGAGCCTCTTCAAGAAGGAGGCTGATCCCCTGAGCTTTTGACCTTGTGACTCAGGCACCTCGTAAAGGCCCTGCCTCTTACTATGATCACACTGGTGATTAAGTTCCAACATATGACATTTGGAGGGGACACAAACATTCAAATCATAGTGCATATAAATCAGGAAAGTCTCGGGAGAAAGTCAACCACTAACCAAACCACTGAGAGAAACAAGGCACTCGGTTATTAAATATTTCCCACAAACAATGAGAAATCTTGTTTCGATCCTTTTTCTGTAAATTTAAACAAGAAACATCTTGACCACTTGTCTGCCTTGGTAGGTACAATTTCCTAAATGAATTTTAGTGTTCTTCTGGTGATTAGGAAACTTACTAAGAGGCTAAATTATTTGCCCAGAGTGGCAGCAACAGTGAGTGGCAGCACCAGCATTTGAAACTGGACATTCGGGCTCCAGCACTTGGATGCTGAGCTCCTCCTGTTGCTGTCAGTATCTTTGATCTAATAAGCAGTTATTTTGGAACCACTGGTATTAAACATCACCTTGGACATGACCTGGTTAAAGGATATCCCCAGAAATCAATCTTTAAAAGTACTAATGAAATTGTAAACAAATAATTAGAGTAGAAGTCGGAGCCGTAAGTCTGAGTCCCAGGCCTACCACTTCCTGGCTGTTCAATCTTGATAGTCTCATTGTCTTTCCTATAAAGTGAGTTGTTGTCTGAGTCAAATGGGGTAACGTAGGGAAGGGTTCTCTGCAGGCTGTAAATATTGAGCATCCACATCACCATTTCTTTTCCTTATTGGGTTCTTTCTCCTGGGAGTGGAGTTAGAAGAAAACAAGTGATGGTCTAGACATTGGCGTGCACGACTGTCCACTGTGTATCATGGTTATTCACGTACATTTCTCCTCCTACATTTTCCAGGTCATATTCCCACCACCTTCTGAGGCCATCATTGATCCCTGGGATTCTCATTTGCTAAAGAATAGTGACTCATTCAGAATTTTAAAAGAAATCAGTAGAAAGCATAATTGGGTTGACCTGACAATTCTGCTTCTAAGAATACATATCAAGGCATTTTCCCCAAGTGCTGTCTGGCTGGGAAACATAAGAAATCAATGGAGGGAGATCAGTACGTTTGAGAAATATTGCATATTATACTTCACCTTACAGAGTCAGCATTAATGGGCATATATATATTAAAGGCTCTGAGAAGTCCTGCAAGAAAGAAGTCTGTGTAGTTTGGTTTACCTAACTAACATTTCCCAATTCGCTGACCTCCAAATCCTTTTCACCTAACAGCCATGTTTCTCTGGAGTCACGCACACTGCCCAGTTCAGCTGTTACCTGGCTTATCCAATCCTTATTTCTCTCATTCGAATATGGAAATTGTACTAATCAAACTTTAAAAACTTGTAAGCATTGGATGGAAAGGGGCAGATAAAGCACGTACTAAGTGCTGAATAAATTTAGGTCACATGGTTAACATTGTTCAAAATCAACGTTTATGGAATATAATGTGAACCTGCCATCACAAGTAATTAAATAAAGGCATAAAAAACACAAACACAAGTAATCGCTGAAGGGCTGTAAAGTGCTGCTGAAAATAGAAAACTCTCCAATGTGCTTTCAGGTAGCAATGTCTGTGCAAAGGAAGGAGCTTACTTGCAATCTGGGCAATTGGGGGGTTTCATTCCACGAGGAAGCACCAGTGGCTGGGGCCACTGCTGGGACCTGCTGATGTCTGTCCAGACGTTGCAGGCACAGGGGCAGTCCATGAAGGACAAGGTGAAGCTAGTGCTCAAAGGCGGTAAAGGGCAGAGGGGGCGGGGATGCTGACAGGTGCTGCTTCTACCCCATCCATGGAAAGGGGACGTCTATCTCTCCATGCAATTAGCGCTTCTCCTCAGCTCACAGATGGAAAGGATGTTCTTAGAAGTTGACTGCTCCCAAGGAGAGACAAATCATATTTTCTCTCTTTAAAACAGAAAATGGGGAATTATGTAGCAAAACAAATTTGTTTTTTTTCTAAAATATGGGAGTAGATGAAATCATACACACACAAAGATAATATGGGATAAATGTAGCAGGCTTCTTTTGAGTTCACAAGTTAGAAAATTCCCAAGGAGGCATTAGGCGACAGAGATAGCCATTTTCCACCTTTTAATATAGCTATTACTTTTCTATGCAGCAAAGTATTTTACAAGCTACTGAAGAACTTTTATCACGAAAACATCATTTAGATGTAATTGGTAACAATTTCACCCCATTTCTGTAATGGAGAGATAGATTATATTGATATTAATGTACAGTTGGGAAGCAAGTAGTTACGCTTGATTCTAATGATCAAATAGATGGAAGTGAACTATTATATTTTCCACAATGTACCTTGGCCATGTGTTTTTCTATGGTTAAGCTGTCTCTTCAATGTGTTAGTTACACGGTTTGTACTGGGATGGGGTTCTATAGCTCCCTCAAGAAATATTAATGTAACACAGAATTACAGAAATAGGCTGCCTGATTCCTTGTTGTAAAAATGTTTATTTTTCCTGAGTGTGATGACGAGCATTTAATTCATTTGTTCATGCCTCTCTAAGGAGATTTATCAATGTCAATGATACTTAGAAATCTGAGAGCAATTAATGTTGCTTCAAGTTAAGTTAATATGGCAGCCCCATGAAAGGTGCCTGGGGAAACAGCTTCTTGTATAGTTAAGATCACTGACTTTGTGACTGAAACTAACAAGTCAACCTCAAGAGGTCATTGTATATTTCTGAGCAAACTGAAAAAAAAAAAAAAAACTATATACAAAGCCATTACTCCACTTCAATCTTACATTTATGCAAAATTAGCTAGCAGAGCCGGGAAAAGCAGTGTGAGCCTGACCTCTTTGTTTTTTTTTTTCTTTTTTCTTGCATACAACAGCAGTTTGATGTTTTGTTTTGACATAACAGAAATTTAAATTTGAGATCACTATTTACCGTGCAAATTAAAATATGTGATTTTAACTATCACATCTTTCTGAATTCATCAAAATCATCAGATATTGTGCCATCCTCTGGGAATTCTTCCTTTGATCAGATGAATCTGCAAACGGCTCGTTGTAGAAATGGAGCCCGCTCGTTCAGCAGGCTCTGTCTGGCTTAGGGATAAAGAGGCGGGAGAGAAACAGGTGTTTCCTGATGGGCAGGACTTGCACAGTAGATAGGTACAGCCTCGCGCAAGCAAAAAGTGGAATGTGATGGGATTCCAAGGTGACAAGGCCAGGCTCAGGCTGACTTTTTTTTTCCCTGAGAAGTTAGTGCTGCCTGGAAACTATCACAGATCTGTATTGAGACCAATTCAATTGTCACTGGGGGAAAAAAATGTTTTTCTTGCAGAGTTCTGACCAGTAGGAAATTTTTCAGCATATACTTTTGCTAGAACTGAAGAGATGTGAACAATTATCTTTCACTCTCACAAAAAAATCAGTATATTTTATTTCTTGGTCTGCTTTTCTCATTCTTCTTTTCTTCTTCTTCTTCTTCTTCTTTTTTTGGAGGTCATGTGTGTATTTTCAATTGCTTGTTCTTTAAAAACTCTCAAAGTATTTCTGGGTTGAGGAAAATTGGCTTTGTGGAGAAATCAAAAGATATCACTCCTAACTTCCAAAGTGTATGCATTTATCTGTGGGCAAATACCTAAAAGTCAAGTTTCTTTGACACTTCAGAAAAATGAATGGGTCGAAGTATTCAAACAACATAAAGAGCTCCTGTGGCACCGTGTTCTGCGCCGCTGCCGCATATTAATACAGAACTCTTCAGAGTCTTAATTTATTTGAGCAGCCCCTGTGAAAATCCGTGCCAGAGAGAGGGAGAGAGGTTGGCAGCCGGAGGACTAGATGCCAAATGGCTCCTCACTGGCAGCGGCATCTGGATGGAAGGTTGGCCTGCCTCCGGGACTCTTGGCCAACAGCTCTGTTGTCTATACAGACGGCTGTGTATCTGTTCAACAGTCCAACGGTTCTGTGTGTGCGTGTGTGTGTGTGTGTGTGTGTTTTGGTAAGCTATTATTTCTGGGCCAAAGATTTCCACAGCATTTTTGCATCTGTTGGCACCAATTTTACATTTAACTCCCCCCATTGCTACCCTCTGCTCCTTTTTCGTTTTCTGATCAAAAACGTTGCCCATAAATGCAAATGTATGAAAGGAAGAAAAGACATTTTGTAAGATTTTTCTTAATTATAACAAAGTGTATATGCATACGACATTGCCATTATTATAGATGGGCCATCTTCCTTTCCACAAGCTAGGAATAATGTCAAAATTCCAGTCTCAAAGCAATCATTTTCCTGACCCTTCAGATATAATCTAATTATAAAACTATCAGAAGTTACTTTAATCATGAGAAATATAATGAACTGGCTCGGCACCTGTGGCTCAAGTGGCTAAGGAGCCAGCCACATACACCTAAGGTGGCGGGTTTGAATCCATCCTGGGCCCGCCAAACAATGACGGCTGCAACCCAAAAAAATAGCCGGGTGTTGTGGCGGGCACCTGTGGTCCCAGCTACTTGGTAGGCTGAGGCAGGAGACTTGCTTGAGCCCAGGAGTTGGAGGTTGCTGTGAGTTGTGAAGCCACAGCACTCTACTCAGGGGGACAGCTTGAGGCTCTGTCTCAAAAAAAAAAAAAAAGAAATATAATGAACCATTAAGAAATTCAAAGTCAGTTTACTCTTCCAACGTTTCCAAAGAAATGAAATTATTTTATAACCGTATAGAACATAGTTATTGCAATATGACACCAGAAATTGCCACAGATCCATTGACTGGCTTGTTGAAGTCCGACCTTATCAAACGAGACTACAATCTCTTCATCTCCTGAGGTGAAGGCATCTTGCAGTTACTTGCTTTAAGTGTACTCCCTCACCCATTCAAATAAACTGGCCTCTACTGGAAGGGGCCTTTATGTAAAATTCTGAGAGACATAAAATTAAATGAGCTCTCTGCCTCAATGCATTTTTTAATAAATCAAGTTGAAAACCAAGTTGTAAACAAGTAAAAAGAATGTCAGGAAAAAGAAATAAAAGCCAAAGTACCAAGTAGCATATGGCAGAGCGTGGTAATAAAGAAATGAACCCCCCCAAAGAAGTGAACCCCATGTTCTGTGTATCTTACAGAAACATTTCCATTGAGCTCAGTGCTTTAAAGCTGATAGGGTCGTGGAGATTATGTGATCCAAAATTGCTCTTTTGTATTTTACTGATGAGGAAATTGACTTGGTCATACTCACACAGTAATTAGTACTAGGACATAGGTCCAGTTCTCTCTCAATACTATTCCTCTTGGTTTTAGAGTTATGACATATTTAAAATGAAAATTTCAGGAAAAACCTTTAACACGCCATGGCATAATTGCATGTAATCATAATAAACAGTGCACCAAGACTAAGGATCACCGTGTGGTGTAAGTGAGAAATGGGATAGAGGTGCAACAGTACACACCATTATCTTAGTTTAGACTGCAGTGGTTCTCAACCTTCCTAATGCCGCGACCCTTTAATACAGTTCCTGTGGGTCAAGACCCACAGGTTGAGAACCTCTGGTTTAGAATGTCTAGAGCAAAGGGCATCTGCCAGCCCTTTCTCTCTCTCTCTCTCTCTCTCTCTCTCTCTGTGGTCTGCAGAAATCCCTGTAGAGAAAGGGTATGTCAAGAATTATGCATGCCACAATGTCACCTCTGACTTCTGAGTGACTGTTGTGACATTAAAAAGAAATTGCTCTCACTAAGATCTGCCCCTTAAATAGCATCAGCAGCAGCTGTGACACTCCAGAGATGACTGAAGACTCCAGGTCTGAAGCAGGGTGTTGTGGTTATTCAACCATAGTAAGCTGAAGTTCTATATGCTAAAGGTACTGGTGTTCATTTTGGACACTGTAGATCAAAGTCTCTCTCCAACTTGGTAAGATTGTTTTCTAAGTTAAACCAGGTAATCAGCATGTGATGGATAGATGCCCTTAAAATGAAGTCAACACACACAGTCAATAGATAGAGGTCAAAGGATGCCCAGACCAGAAGGACTTCTCAATAACCTGAAATATTGCAGATCTGATTTTAGATTTTGTGGGATATATGGTATTTGTTGTAATTATTCAAACTCTGCTGTTTCAGGGCAAAAGCAGCTATACACAATATGGAAACAAATGAGCATGGCTCTGTCCCAATACAATTTTATGTATGAACAATGAACTTTGAATTGTGTATAATTTCTACATCCCCAAATATTTTCATTTTATTTTGAACCACTTAAAATTAAAAATCATTCTGACCTTTCAAGGTTTTCCAAAAAAAAAAAAAAAATAGGGAGCAGGCCAGATTACCCGACTGGCTGTAGTTTCCCCGACCTTGTGCTCTGGACCACGGAAAACTCAATTAGAGTCAAATCATCCTATGAAAACAGGTGCTGCTGACCCACTCCCAAATCCCATGTGCCAAGTGAGACTTTTGCTCTTTAGATTTCTAGAGATAGAGTATCCTTTTTGTTTTGAGCAAACTTGAAGTATAATTCAGTACTTTTTAATAATTAAAAATTTAAATTAAGATATTATAGAACTATAGAAATTCTAGAACGTAGATGTAGAAGTTAATAGAAAACAAGCTGACTCTCTAAGGGAGCTGTAACAGAATTTGGAATATCAGTAGTCTAGTCAAATAGGCTATTTCTGGTCTATTTTCTATGGTTGTCTAGATTGACCATGAGCAGCAGTGAAGAGGTGACAGACCAATGAACCCTGCTCTAACCTCGTACTCACACGCACCAAGGGTGATCAAAGCTTACATAACAAAGTGCAGAAAGAAGTGGGCACAGAGTATTACTACCTGATTTTTAATCTATGTTTACATGTGCCAAATGGCAGGAATATGCTGGTCTCTTGACTTCCTATTACCATGTGTGCAGCAGGATGTCCACTTGGAAGCAGGCCATGATCACCAGTCAGCCCTGCCACCATCTCATTCATCCATTAGCCACGGAAAAGTCCTGGCCACCACCACTGAGTTTATTTTCCCAGTGAAATAAATAGACTGACCCTGGAATCCTAATTAGTGGTATAAAGTAAGCTGATGAATTTAGAATTTCATTTTTACTGTTGAGATCTCTTTCTTCCCGATTGGATTAACTAACCAAGAAAAAGCCTTTCAATCATGACACTTTAAATTACAACTTCAGATAACTGCAAGGCTCCCACAGGTGGTTATACTTAAAATTTTCTAGAGATCCATTTCATGATAATAGTTCTATAATTTGGAAGAATGTTTACTTTTTTACTGTCATTATATAAATTTCTAATTTTTATGTATTATCTCTAGTCCTAAATCTTGGAGAAATATATATACAGAGGGTGCCAAAAAAAAATATGTGCACATTTTAAGAAAGGAAAAAACTGTATTAAACTTATAATACTCAATCATGTTGACTCTACAATCACAAAGATACTCATAATCATCTTTTATAATAGGTGTATATTGAGCATTATAATTTTAATACAAGTTTTTCCTTTCTTAAAATGTGTATACATTTTTGTCATTCTCTATATGTATTTTTGCACACACACACAAATATACAGTATATATACACAGACACATACAAATTGCAGTGGGCTCTGACATTTCTATGAAAAAGTAAAATCCCATTAGAATATTTTGCTGTGTAGTAGTTGACAACTCCTACGATGGTGATTACCAAACAAGGCTGACACATGAGATCTGTCAATTAAGTTTGGAAACTCATCCTAGAAAATGTGCTATTTACCTCATTGCTGAATATCACTCTGGTCACTTTCAAAGTACTCCCTTTGGGAATCTATGCACTCACACCAGCACCTCCCTCACCCTTCAAAGCAATTTGGGAGCTCTTTTTCTAGAATGGCCATCAAAGCTATTGTTGTATTAGCCTTGATGTCCTGAATGTCATCAAAATTTTTCCTCTCAATATTTCCTCTATGTTTAGGTAAAGAAAAAAGTCATTGGGAGCCAGATAAGGTGATTAGGGAGGGTGTTCAAATCCAGTTATTTGTTTACTGGCTAAAAACTCCCTCACAAACAGTGCCCTGTGAGCTGGTGCATTGTTGTGATGCAAGAGCCGTGAGTTCGGCCAAGATTTTCAGTTAAGATTTTCCTGTTTCTCTATCAATATTTACTTGGCCTGTTATGCTTCTCACAGTCAGCTGATGGGTTTGACACACACAATTGGATGAATTCTTACAATTTGTTTTTGTCAGTTCTTATTATTACTGGCCACCCTGACCTCGCTTCCTTAGTGATTCTTTCTCTCCCCTCAGAAAAACATTTAATTTATTTGTACACTGCCATTACCTTCATGGCATTATCCCCATAAGCTTGGACTAACATGTTCCTTATTTCACTTCCACTCTTGCCAAGTTTAAAAAGAAATTTAATGTTGTTCTAATTCAAGCTTTGACTTTCTTGTGATAGCACACAAGAGTACTCCACAACAATAATGAACACCATTCATTAAGATGCTGCCACATGTCAACACAAACTGGGCGACACTGATATACCAAGGTTATGAAATCTTACCAGGTTGTTTGTACGGTGCTGCCAACATAAGTGCATGGTGGTGAGTTCACAAACTTAATTATTAGTGCTTGTATTTTATTAGTAAACATTACCACTTTCCTGAATGTTTCATAATACACTTTTTAAAATTTAAAAGAGAATTAGAAATACTATTGAAAGAACAATTAAACATTATGATTCCTGAAAACTACTCCTGAATGTTCTTAGAATCAGCACAGCTATAACTAAAACTTTAATACTTCTTAGTCAAAATTTGCTTTATAAATTGACTCATTTGGAATTAAATATGACCCAAAAGGCACCTGTTTCCTAATGTCCAAGAAGTCTGATAGTTTTATTACTTCTCAACATTATGTTGAAAGCTGTCCTTGCATTGTGCTGCCTCCCTCAGTACTCCCATCACTTTCCTTCTCTAAGTGAAATGTTTGATACCAAAATAGACATTTAAGAAATTACCAAAATGAACATATTTTGCTGCTATTTCAATTTTTATTTTTGCTGTTGATGCTTGCTTATTGACTATCTCAAATCCATTCAATTAAGGGATTGTGCCTAATAAATGTTGCTTGGATCCTGCCTCTACCATCACCCTGAACTTTCTGAAGACATTTCTATTGGAGATTAGATTTTTGAGGAGAGAAATCACACTGTCCTCTTCTGGCCTGTGCTCCACACTGCCAATTCCAACTTTTGTGGCTCTTTAAAGGATCTGAACAACACAGAGTAGCACCTCAGGGTCCCTACCATGCTAGGCTATTACTAATTGTATTTTTCACTCACTAAGAAGTGAGCAAAACATTGTGTTATGTTTTTAAATTTTTGTTGTTATTTTGGACTTTGCCGGGAAAAAGATAATTAATTGGCATTAAAGCAATTCATCATGTGAAAGAAACCAAAGGTAATTTGACTATTCAAATTTCAAACAGTTGTGTTACTAGTAATTAGATTGTTAATCATTGAGTGCTGTCTCTGCCAGACACTACTGTGCTTTATATGCATTATCTCATTGAATCTTCATAGTAACCCTGTAATGTTGGGTGGAAATGACCCTACTTAATACTTGAGAAACTGAAAGATCAGACATTAATTTGGCCAAACTCACAACTAATTAGCAGGACTAAAGTTTGAAATTATGTCCTTAGCATCCCAAAATTATCAACCTTAACCTATACCTAAAAATCCACAGTGAAGGCAAATGTCTTATTTTACTATGACCTAAAAAAAAAAAAAAATTAACTGAGTTCCTTTCACTACTTACACTTAGCTTGCCTATGTATAAAACTTGATTCTTGGTTTATAAACAGTCAGCTCTAGGGCTCCAGTGGTGCAATGGCTTTGCACTTGGCACTAAGTGACAGTATAATCAGTCAGTTCAAACAGGTTAGTCACTTCCTGACCAATCTGTTTGTAACTGGTCAATTCAGTAGAAACAATCAAGCTGGCAGCAGATCTGAAAATGGTCCCTTCATGTTGGATGAGGATGGGGAGTTGAGAGAACGACATTGCTGATGTTTTCAGGAAAAATATCCAACTCCAAGAAGAAAAAAAATCAATTAAAAATTTAAGAATAGGCTTGGTTCCTGTGGCTCAAGTGGCTAAGATGCCAGCCACATATACCTGAGCAGGCAGGTTTGAATCCAGCCCAGCCCGCCAAACAACAATGACGGCTGCAACCAAAAAATAGCTGGGCATTGTGGCTGGGGCCTGTAGTCCCAGCTACTTGGGAGGCTGAGGCA
>CAUYTI010133903.1:0-14163 GCA_963575145.1 Galago senegalensis
TGGATGGAGCTGGAAAATGTTCTTCTTAGCAAAGTATCACAAGAATGGAAGAAAAAGTATCCAATGTACACAGCCCTATTATGAAACTAATTTATAGCTTTCATATGAAAGCTATAACCTAATTATAGCCTAAGAATATGGGAAAGGGGAGGGAGGATGGGTGGAGGGAAGTGATTGGAGGGATCACCTCTATGATTTATCCTATAAGGGTACAAGTGAATCTTTCTAAGAGTAGAATATAAACGTCTTAACACAATAACTAAGAAAATGACATAAAGGCTATGTTAACCAGTTTGATGAAAATGTTTCAAATTGTGTATGAAAACACGACACTGTACTCCATGATTGCATTAATGTACACAGCTATCATTTAACAAAAAAAATTTTTTTAAACACATAATTTTTAATTAGAGGACTAAACTAAACACAATGTCTGCTTGCTTTGGTGTAATCATGATAGTGACCTTTTCCTAATATAGCTGCAGACAGGTTTTGTTTGATAACCAGAATGTTTTATAATTTTTATAAGTTAGCTCATCGTATATAAAAATTGGGAGATTTTAGCTGAAATCCATAAAGTTATGTTCTGAGCTTCTTTTAAACATGAGGCATTTCTATATTGAAACAAGCAGCAGAAGTTAAGTCTGCCTCTTCAGGTAGGCGAGTACTTTTATCATCTACATCTGCCACATTCATATTAACAAGCTTGGCCTATTTAAGCTATCTTCCTGATCCTGTAGACATTTAAATTTACCATTTCTGGCTGGTTCACTACCATATATCAAATAAAGAAATCAAGTACTAACATTATTCAATGAGTCACTTTCAAAAAGTTAAAAATATGACATTTGTAAGTATATAGGAAAAATGTGTCAAGGAGCCTTTTAGACCATTAATGACACCCAGCAGGATGGTAAAGCTGGTTAAAAGATGTAGGGAAGAGGATAATTATTTGTAATCAATGAAAAAATGCTTACATAAGATTGCAAAGTTAGATACAAAAGTAGTGCATTTCATACCAGACAATATAAATGTAATCTTTTCTACCCGTTGGACATTATTTGTAGAATTTCTATTACACAAAAGTTATTTGGGCTCGGCACCTGTAGTTTAGTAGCTACGGTGCCAGCCACATCCACCAGGGCTGTGGGTTCAAATCCAGCCTGGGCCTGCCAAACCACAATGACAACTACAACAAAAAAACAGCTGGGTGTTGTGGTGGTGCCTGTAGTCCCAGCTCTTGAGGCAAGAGCATCACTTAAGCCCAAGAGTTAGAGGTCGCTGTAAGCTGTGAGGCCACAGCACTCTACCGAGGGGGACATAGTGAGACCTTGTCTCAAAATTTATAAAAAAAAAGTTTTTTCAGTTTATCTATCTAAAAGTTAATGTCTAAATTTATAGTTAATTGGACCTAATCAATATTTTTTTGCAATTGCAACTTAGACAAAGATATGTACCTGAGAAGAATTAACTAGTCCTTAGGCCTGTTAAACAATGGTCTAGAGTGACATTGAAAGGATATACCAATATCCCTTTCATATTTTTTCTTAGCAACCGTTGATTTTTGTTCTCATTATTAATTTTGTGACATGGACCACTTTCTTCAACAATACTTGAGTGAGTTTATTAGTTTTCTAGATCTGCCATAACAAAATACCACTGTGGCTCAAAAAATAGGAATTTATTTTGTTAAAGTTATGGAGGGTAAAAAGTCTAAGATCAAGGTGCTGGTGGGGTTGGACTCTTGCAAGGCCTCTCTGGCTGACAGACAGCTGCCTTACTGTGTCCTCACATGGCCTTTCTTTTGCTGTTGAACCCCAAATTCAGGCTTATGTATCTGACAAATAGCTGAAGCCAAACACTGTGGCACTGGACACACATGAAGTTAGAGAAAAGCTAATTTGATTTGGCCAAACCAAGAAGCTAGGAGAGCAAGATGTCTCAGATCCTTCTACCCAAAAAAGTAGAGGGGTACATAATAAGACCCTGTCGGTACAAAAATATTTTTTAAAAATAAAATAGCTGAGCATGGTGACATATGCCTATAGAACTAATTTCTCCCAAGGCTGACGTGGGAAGATGGCCCCGGGCCCAAGAGTTTGAGGTTACTGTAAACTGTGATCACACCACTGCACCCCTCCCTGGGCAACAGAGGCAAGGGCAGGGGTGGGGACCTTCTTGTTGCTGGGCAATGACAAAGTTTCTCATGGCATGGCTTAGAAAACTTTTAAATAATTACTAAATTCAGTCAAATATATCTTTTTATATCTATATGGATTTATATCTATATCTATTGGCTTGCTTGAACTCTTTAACTGCCTCAGGGTTCTAATCTTAATACAAATTAAATTAAAAGCTGACAGAAAATTCAACCATAAGAAAAAGAAACAAAACCAATTTTCCAAAATTACTAAGATGTTCCTAATTATTAAGCTCTTCAGTGAGAAAGTGCTGCTTCAGACTTGGATGGTTGTCAGCAACACCTACTGTTTCAGCAGCAGAGAATCCTGTGAAATGATAGAGTCGGAAGAAGGTCCCAGGCTGTCAAACAGCTCTTTTGTCTGTATTTACAATTGCATAGACTAAGCAACTGCACGCCCTGTGTGAGGGATGGGTCAGTGAATGGACTCTGGCACGTACTTTATCTGAACCCAAGGTATTTGAAATGGTATTTAAAAAAAAATAGGTTCCGAGCTCTAGCTGGTATAATAATGCAAAAGACTCAAAACCAAACAAAGCATACATTTCTAGATTTCCGTCAAGAGAAAAATAATTCACACTTGTAAAACTCCTGGTTGCTGGGCTGGTTGGAAAAAAGCTTCTTGTAGTTTGAGAAACATTTAAATGTTTACAGTTTCTTAAAGACTGCATAATTTAGAAGCAAAACTGTAATCGATGACAGGAAAATCCATATCCAAAGAATTGCAGCATTTACTTTCTGGTTGTGCTTGTGGGACATAAAAGAAATTTCTACAAAGTTCCTGCTTTCTCTTCCTTGCTTTGACAATATACCATTTCAAATGATAACGCTGACACATGCACCTCTATTAGTTTCTCTGTTAAGAGAATATCATTCCCTAAAGCAGCATGTTACTGAGGACGTATTTTGAGGCATTTAGTGGGAAGAATGTTCAGGCTCAGATTTCTGTAGGAAACTCTTACATGAAAGAAAAAAAAAAAAAAACAGTCCTTTTCTATTACCTCACTTAGGTTCTCCAACTTGAACCATGAAAATTGGACAAATAAAAGACAGATTAACAAATTTGTTTAATGTAAGTTTTATGTGCCATGAGCCCTTGAACCTTCCTAAAGAAATAAAGGCCCAAAGGAAAAGTTAAGTCTGATAAGTATTTTCTCTTTTTTTAATATATTTTTTATTTTTTTCAAAGAAAGTCTCAATCTTTCACTCAGCAGGAGTGTTGCAATAGAATAATCATAGCTCATGCAGCTTCAAACTGCAGGGCTCAAGTGATCCTCCTATATCAACCTCTTAAGTAGCTAGGATACAGGCCTTTTCCATGACGCCTACCTAATTTTTTTTTTTTTTTTTTAAAGAGACAGGCTCTAGCTATATTGCTTAGGTTAGTCTTGAACTCTGGCCTCAAGTGATCCTTCTGCCTCAGCTTTTCAAAGCACTGGTATTATAAGCATGGGCAGTGGCCTATAGGCATGAGCACTGTGTAAGCAAGCCCAGATGTTTTCTTATTAGGTTTGACAATCGGTAGAAAGTTAAGGACAAGGCACGGGTAAGAGCTAAGGATAGTAAACTGGGGGAAATTTAGCAAGGCCTGTTCAATGTCCTTCCAACTTCAGATAAAAGGTACTTCCTTTCTCTGCGTATAGGGAGGACATCTCTAACCTGAGAGTCTTATGACCCTGCTTCAAGGGTGAAGGAAGAAGTCAGAATCCTTTCAGCATCTGCTATTTTTATGACCTGCTTCAAGGGGAAAAGGGGGAGGCCAGAGAGCGCTTCTTGTAGATACATTTCCTCAAAAATTTTTAACTTTTGAGATAGCCTTTTCTGAATCTTGTCACTCTGGGTAGTCAATGAATCTTATTATGCATAGATTTGCATTATGTTCAATTAAAGAAATAATAATGTATGATTTTCAAAAGTTAAAAGCCTAACTCATAAAAATATAAAATGAACATTGATCAGAAATTTACTTATGGTATTATTGAGGGAACAAGACCAGTATTGTTAATCTAAAAGCATTAGTGGAATTGAGTATCTAAGATGTTTAAATAAGATGTATAGGTTAGGTATAAAAATGTTTAATGCTTCACAGGGCAGTAAATCCATAGTCTTTGGGTTATCTGTTCGGACGGGTAATTATCTGCAAATTAACATACAATTTCATTTATACATATAGGTCTGATCAAATAGAAAGTACTCAAGTGAAACACAGATCTATATCTATTTTTTTATAGCTACACTATCCATGGCAGTGTAGAAGTGAAGCAAACTTTCCTTTCACCCTGTGAAGGTTCTATACTTCGAGTTCCAGGAAGAAACTTGTCAACAAACAGATTAACGGAAGGAGAAGGATGCACATCTATTATGTGTATATTCACAGAGGTCCCACAAAGTGTGAGACTCCAAAACAAACCAGACAGTTGAAATTGATGGAGTATCCTGACCTGCAGAAAGAAGTTAGGGTTTCAGGGCAGGGTGCAAATGGGGGTTGGTGAGGGGCCACACCCTGTCCCCTTCAGTATCCCTTCCTCTCACTTAACCTTTCCTGTCTGATGAGATTATAGGAAGGAGGCTCATGACCATTAGGTTTTTACTGGAGAATTTCCTCAAGTCTGATGGAAGAACTTCAGAGAAAGACTTTTCCTGCATTTGCTACTCCTTAGATGCTCTCAGTTTCAAAGCCATAGTGGCATATTTTGGAGTGTTATTTTGTAAGCTCTTACAGTCCACTAGCTACCCATGTTATTTGAATTTAAATTCAGGGGTGGCACCTGTGACTCAAAGGAGTAGGGCGCCTGCCCCATATGCAGAAGGTGGCGGATTCAAACCCAGCCCTGGCCAAAAACTGCAAAAAAAAAAAAAAAAAAAGAATTTAAGTTCAAATTAATTATAAGGAGGTACAATAAAGTTTCAATTTCTTAGTTACAGTAGCCACTTGTTAAGTACGCGCAATAGACACATTTGGCTAGTGGTTACTGTTTTTGACAGCATATATATAAGTATGTCCCTCTCTGTAGAAAGTGCTATTGGGCAGCACTCTACTAGTATATTAATCACTCATTGAACAGCCCTCTTTTTAAAATGTTCAAGTATGCCATTAAAAAAAGCTGTCACCCCCCCTTTTGCTTTACTTCCCAGTTTTATGTACTTTTTTAAACAAATGAATCTAACAAATTTCTTTTTCTACCTTCTCCACTTCTTCCTTTTTTTTTTAATTTATAACAAGAGAGAATTTGGAAACAAGAGTTTGCTTTAAGTTCACACAAGGTATTTATTCCTCTCATTACTAAGATTTTTAGCTGTTCCATTGAATTAATTATGTCCATTGGGTTGCATGAACTATTCTAGACAAATGCAAAGAGTAAGAGAACAATTATACTGTAAAGGCTTATATTTTAAGATTTAGAAACTGTTCCTTCATTTCTTATCCTCAATCTTTAGATAGCAAGGAGAAAAATACCTAGAGGTAGTCATTATTTTATGTAATAATCAAGTCACTTGTTTTGGCAAAGATTTTCTTTTGAAGCTTGTTACATGAAAACACCTAAACTTTTGAAATGTCCTCTGTGATGGTTTGGACAGATTCATATATTCTTTCACTTAGGATTCTAGGTCTGCGTCTATGATTCAATGATTCTGTGTATGTATTTTTCAGATGTGCAACAAATGGCGATTGACTGGCTCACCAGAAATCTCTATTTTGCGGACCATGTCAGTGATCGGATCTTTGTTTGTAATTACAACGGGTCTGTATGTGTCACCCTGATTGATCTGGAGCTTCATAATCCTAAGGCGATAGCAGTAGATCCAATAGCAGGGTAAGAAATTCTTTTTTATAGTGTTTGGCCTGAAAAAGTTTGCATTTAAAAAGTCAGAGTCTGACAGGAGCTGTGGAAAGTAAAACTTCAGACTCAAAACTTTAAAATAATGTCTGTTGATTTTTGCCTTTTTTATAGGGAAAAAACAGCTATAACTCACCATACAAAAGTGGGGGACAGCATTTCTTACATGTCAATATTGTAGGCCTCAGCCTGAGCCAAAAATAGTCCTCTGTTTTCCCAAGGATTGCTTCATGGTCAACAGAGAAGGGCATAAAGACCGTTTTATGGGGGGCGCCTGTGGCTCAGTGAGTGGGGCGCCGGCCCCACATACCGAGGGCGGGGGGGTTCAGACCCAGCCCCGGCCAAACTGCAACAAAAAACAGTCGGGCATTGTGGCGGGCGCCTGTAGTCCCAGCTACTTGAGAGTCTGAGGCAGAAGAATCGCCTAAGCCCAGGAGTTGGAGGTTGCTGTGAGCTGTGACTCCACTGCACTCTACCAAGGGTGAAAAAGTAAGACTGTCTCTACCAAAAAAAAAAAAAAAGACCATTTTACATGAAAAGAGAAGAGACTTTCTAATTCTGTGGGGAACATGGCTCTTACCCACCTAAACTTCACTGAAAAATCACTGACATAAGGCATATCGATTAATGAGATAAAAGATACAAATTTATTTTACATGTATATAAATATTGCATATAAAACATTTATATATAAAATTACATTTGTATGCAAATATTTATAAGTGGCAGCCTTCAGAATGAAAACTCAACTCCCACCAAAGTCTAAAAGTTTATATAACTTTCTGATAAAATGGATTATGAGAGGGAAGAAAAGAGGAATTCCATAATGGCAAATAAATGATTAGTAGGAAGGATGAATGGATGGGAAACAAAGATTAACTGGTAAATATTTATTTTAGAATGATTATGAGAGACAAGACATTATTTTGGTGAAGTGTCTATTCCTAGCATTATAGGAGGGAAAGAAAACAAAAGTTTTCCTAGCTAAGTCTGCATCTTGGGTAGATAAAGAAACGAACTTCTTGGGAGAGCCAGTGGTGGGGATGGGAGGGTCAGAGAGCCTTTGAGGCTTCTCTGGTCAGTATAGCATAGCAAAATGCCATATTTGTGGAAATGGTATTTGAGTCCCAACTATTACCAAAACCTCAGCACTTGCACCTGAGTCTGCATCAGAAAAATGAGTGTAAGTGGTTTAATGAGGAGGAAGGAGAAGTTTATTAATTTTCCAGCAAATGAGGAGGCTGTTAGACTCCCATCTCAAAGTACCAGCAGCATGCTTCTGAGCAGATATACAGGGCTTTTAAAAGGTATGGTTTTGATTAATCCCTCCTCTTCTGGGCTACAACTATCTGTGACCTTCTAACTTCTACCTGGATTCATCCATCTCCTGTGGCACAAAGAACAAAGGGCACTTCCCTACGCCCCCTGACCACCAGCTTCAGGCAGCAACGTAGGTTTTAGTTCTCAGAAAGGGTAAGGAGTTTTTGAAGAATTGTAAAACATTTTTACCCTTTTTTCAGGCCATTTTCTTAATTATACAATGATGCCTACCAGTGATAATTATAGTTGGCAAACTTTAAAATGCTACTTAAAAGATATACTTTTAGCATGCTTTTAGCAAGGGAGCTTGATATATGTTCCAGGGTACTAGTAAAATGTTTAAAGATATCTTTGTTAGTTCATACTCTAGTTTTTCATTCCAGTAAGTATCAATATTTAAACCCAGTATTATTATGAAGTTAGTGAATTTTTCATCAGCATTTATCTTCATATATTTTTTAAAATTTTCCAATTTTTCAAACCACCTTATTGGTTAAATAGAGATCTTATCTGACCTTCTTTTAGCTAGTAGTTCATCAATCTTTTTTAGTGTTTCACAGTTTATCAAAATATAATCATTAACTGTTTAAATTCCCATCAACTTTCCTTGTATGATTAGAAAATCAATACAGTAATTATAGTCTTATATTTTACAAACATGGTGGCATCATATCCTATAAATTTAGTTCTTTCATCAGTCAGTGTTAGGTAAGGATACTCTTAAATTTATGGCATAATGTACTACTTTAATTGCAGGAGCTATTACTTTTTAAGATATAAATTGTAGCAAAGATTTGAAAACTGAAATTTTATCCTTGTTACTGTTTTCATTGTTCTCAAGGCAGTTCAGGCTGAAATTTCTGATGTAGCATATCCTAAACTGCCATAAGCCTCCATTCAATAAATGGGAAAATATTTACTGAAGAAACAGCTGTCATCCATATGTGGACTTTTGTCACTCTTAAAGTCTGATTGAATATTAAGATGCATCATCACAATGGTTCTGATTTTGACAAGAACAGCTTGCACGTAAGAACTTTGCTAGGGAGGCTGTATAATATAATTCTTGAATGTAGCTCTATTTGTATTTGCAGCAGATGGTTACTTGACTCAATCTGTCGGCAGTGATGCTTCAAAAGACATTAGAAAAAGAAGTTGTATTTAAACTGATTTGTTTGGGTTGTTGGATAAGGGTAGTAGGAAAGAATTGGAAATTTACAAATGTGCTAACAACATTCTTTTGGCATCCTGCTTAGAAATATATTTGCTTGCATGGTTTTCCCTGGATGTGCTAACTGAATTTCAAATTAGCCTTTAGATAGTCTTGTGTGTCAAAAATGTTGAGGTGAAACTGTGTGTCTCTCCTCCCTTTCTGCTATCCTTACCCTTCTCCCTCCTTTAAAACTAAGTTCCAGAGATCCTTTTCAAATAAGACTGCCAATCTGAAATATAATATGTGTGAACACCATCTCTCTTTCTAAACAACAATATAATATTTTATGTTCTCAGGCTTTTTATTTCCCCCTGTCATTATAGGAAAGAACCGTACTTTGTCATTTTTGTCAAAGGAATTAGGAGTAGAAACCCCCACATTGTTTGCACTTATTCTCAGCTGGAATCCTTTGGGTCTAGTAACTGTTTAAATGTAATTTTGTCATGTATCATTTATCACAATATGGTCTTGGGAATTTTTTGTTTGAGTTTTGGTCTGTCTCCGTAGCGTAGTTTTTCATCATGAATCGTAGCTATCAGAGAAGCCAAAGCTCTGCTCTTTTATAAACAAGGCCTTGTTTGCCATAGCACACTTTCAGATATGGTCACTTTTCTCCTAATATCAAAATTTGGCTCAGATTAATGTGAAGCTATTCAGGAAAGGAACAGTGGGTTTTCCCCTTAACTTCTTTCTATATTTGGACCTATCCTAGAGTAATTTGGATTGTTTGGGCTAGAATAACTCCATATGAGCTACTAAGGGGAAATATGCCAACACTAAAATTTCTCCCAGATTTTCCTAATTAAACAGGATGACATGTCTTTGGCCCTGTGTGTTAAACTTCTATTCAGAAATCATCAAAATGTATTTATAATCTGACCTAACTCTTAGAGCTTGATCTTCACAGGTTTGGAAATAGGGAGAAAATTGCCTTAGCTCCCAAAAGACTGTGTTATAAAAAGTATCTTTTCTCAAGCTCCTATTCCCTTTTATTTATGGCTTATTGCAGAAATATTATTTTTTAAGCCAGAGTCTCACTTTATTCAGAAATATTATTTAAAACTTTTTGCTTTCTTTTTTACTTATTTCTCCATGATTTGAGTATAGATTGCTAGTTTTCTTTGAACTCTCATATCCTAATCATGAGAGTTCATGATCTGGTTCATCTTTGAACCAGACTCATATCCTAATCTTCCAAGAAGAGATTTTTAGCCAACCTTGTTTGTATTTTTAGATTAATTTTTAAATATTTATTGATTTATTAATTCAGACAATTTTTGTACTGTTGCCTTAGAGGTTTTATTCTTCCTTTCAAGTTTTTAGCAATATTTTCTTCCAAGAGTTTCTTGAAAAATTTCTATGGAGTCACTAGAATTGGAATGTAACACAGAGATCATAGTCCAACCAACATCAAAAGCAGAATTTCTGTTATTATGGTTATTAGGGTTCTGTTTGTACACTGGTTAAGAGCATGATGCAGGAGTTGGTCTCCCTGAGATCAAATCCTGGTCCCACCAGTTACTTTGGATGCTCTTTTGCCTTTGTTTCTTCATCAGAAAAATGTGAATTGTGATAGTCCTGCCTTGCTATTGAGGGGATTATATAAGGTGAAACATGTAAAGCACTTTAACACATTTTGAATAAGAGAATATATGAAATTCCTACTTCATGTCACCTCAAGGATTATTATTAATATTTTGAACACTTATGCTACCATTATGAACAGAATAATGTGATCAAGAAGCCTATCACATCAAAGATGACCTTTTCATATTAAGTCCCACTTTCTTTATGCTACAAACCCTGCTAAAAAGGTTTATTTCATGTAGACTAAATCTGTTATGTAATGAGATATTGAGAAACAGGAAAGGAAATGAAGGGGAAAAAGAGGACTAGCTAGAAATAAAGATGAATTACATATATGAAGTTTGAGAGGGGAAAGTAGAGAACAACTGTGTGTGTGGACATATAAGAGAAGAAACATCTTTTTGCTCACTTATTTGCTAGGATTGCGGCTGAGGCACTTATAATAAATGACAGATAAACAAGAGGAAAAATATACAACCATATTTATTTTTAATTTTACGTGACACAAGAACTTTCAAAAATAAAGATACAAAAACACTCCCAGAGAAATCTATGTATTTTTCTGCTAATTTTCACGAAGTGAATAGTTGTGGAAAAGTATGATTAGACAAAAGGGAGTATGATTAATAGTAATAAATAAAGGGGAACTCTGCAAGGCCTGTTTGTTCAAATTCTTCTCTGTGTTCCTCTATCTCCAGAGATAAGGACATTCCTTTCCTTGGGGTATAGGTTTGGAAACTCTCACTTGAAGGTCTTATGATCCATATCAGAGAAAGATCAGAAAACTCTTTCATGGTCTGCTTGAGGGGTAAATAAGGTCAGAGCATGACCCACATACCTGAGCTGTTTCATCAAATGCCAAGTTACCATATTTTGGAATAGCATAGCCTAAACTCCATCAGGGACTACAGTAACAGAGGAAACACTATTTAAAGACTTGATGTTGTGCAAGATATATTTAGATTACCTTCAAGGTCTTTCAGAACACAAGGGTAAAGAATAACATTCCGTAATATTTGCTGAAATGCATGTTTGAACATGACATTGCTTCAGTACTAAAGCACGGAGCATCTAGGTCTAATGAATGCTGTAGGAGTGGGAGTGAAGCTAGCCTACAATTTTACTTTTGAAGTTTGGCCTTCACCTTCCTTTTAAAGTAAAACCATTACACTAGACTTGAGATAAGAGTAAATTTCACCATGAATGTGAAATTGTTGCAGAAATATTGAGAGAGGATTGATTAATCTTAAACATGGTTATTATTAGAAAAACAGAGTAAAGGAAAATAAGTATTTTGATGAAGGTATTACAGTTGGAGTTAAAAGATCTATGAAAACTGTATTGGGGGGGCTTGGGATACCATATATAAAACCCTAGTTTGCTAGAACTATGTTAGATGGCTAAACTGAGGAAGAGGAGTATCTCCTATGTTCAATGAAGCAGCAGAAATGAAATATTTCCCAAGTATATCATATACCTTTTCTCTATGTAGGACAGACTTTTTGACTTGCAGAAAGTGACTGGCACAGTGATTTGTGGAATTTATTTGAGAATATGTGACCCCATGACATTATGAGGGAGAAGTGTGTTGTCTCTGTTCTCTACAAGACCAGGTCATCCCGAGGAGACAGGAGAAGGAAGCTTGAGTTGCCGAAGTTAAATTCACACTAGATTGATTGATAGTGTTTAATAGTTAAAAACACCTTCCCGGCTCAGTGCCCGTAGCTCTGTGAGTAGAGAGCTACTCACTACGTACACAAAGGCTGGAGGGTGCGAGCCTGGCCTGGGCCAGCTAACACCAATGACAACTGCAACAGAAAAATAGCCAGCTCGGCGCCTATAGCTCAATCGGCTAAGGCGCCAGCCACATACACCTAAGGTGGCGGGTTCGAATCCCCAGCCCAGACCCGCCAAACAACAGTGATGGCTGCAACCAAAAAAAAAATAGCCGGGCGTTGTGGTGGGTGCCTGTGGTCCCAGCTACTTGGGAGGCGGAGGCAAGAGACTCGCTTGAGCCCAGGAGTTGGAGGTTGCTGTGAGCTGTAATGCCACTGCACTCTACCCAGGGGGACAGCTTGAGGCTCTGTCTCAAAAAAAAAAAAAAAGAGAGTATCAGGGTTTGTTTGTGAAGTCAATCAACAAACAGGTACTGTGGCCCATGTGTTCATGTTTGGACTGGTGTAGGTTGGGTAGCAGTAAAGAATACAAAAGCCCTCATCAAAATTAAAAGCTTTGTTTTTTGGCCCAAGGCTATTTACTGAGCACTTACTACTTAAGCAGGCAGCCTTCCAGAAGACACCAGAAATATAAGGGAGTATGAAGAGCACATCCTCCCCTCTCTGAGTTTGTGGGAGGTGACCAACAGGCTAGGCAAAATCACGGCTATGGAACTATTTGTGTGGACAGAGGAAGAGCTTAGGAAGCAGCAATAGAGATTAATAAGAGGATACCTACTTACTTGGGGTGCTGGAAGAGGGATCTTTGAGGAAATTGACTTTTGAGACTTAATGGGTATGTATGTATGACCCAGTGTATGACTGGGTAGCCACAGGAAGGGAGAGGAAGAAAGATCCTGACAGGAGAAAGATGAATGCTGCGAGACAGAGTGGCTCATGCCTATAATCCTAGCACTTGGGGAGGCTAAGGCAAAAGGATCATTTGAGCCCAAGAGCTTGAGGTTGCTGTGAGCTATGACACCATGGTGAAAAATAAAAAAGAAAGAAAGAAAGAAAGATATTAATGCTGTAGTGTATGCTAAAGTACTCATAGTGCCCAGTCATTTCCACCCTCACTCTGCCTTAGTCACACTAGGGACAATCCAGCCTCAGGGCCTTTGCACTTACCTGGACCTGCCCTTCTCTTCTCACCATTCAGGTCTCAGCTCAAATGCCTGCTGTGCAGAATGGTCCCCTCCTGACCACCATTTAAGCAACCTTTGCTCATTCACCATATTACATTCCAACACTCCATTCTGTTCTCTCTCTCCTACCTCTTTTTTTTTTTTTGGACATGATTATGTTTATTGGGAGGTTGTTCAACTCTTGTCTCCCTCACTAAGTCTGTGTAGGAACTGACCCTCTTTTAGTCCCTTCAAGGCCTACCACATAGTAAGTACTCAATAAATGAGAAAGCAGAGGAGACAAAACAGTGGATCCAGTTAAGGCCAGAAATTACTGGGGCCACACTCCCTGCTGTAAGAAACAGGGCGCTCCAAGGTTCCACACTACCAAGGCATCTTGATTCCAGGTTCTTATGGGTCTGTGAAGTCAACATGAGTTGCAAACAGTGGCACCCTCCTCCTCTGTCCCTTTCCACCCCTTATTTTCTCCTCAGCCTTCTCTTAGCAGACAAAGCTCCCGACTCCTCACAGCCAATGCCTTCTTCTTTTTCCTTCTTATTTTTTGTGGAAATGGGATCTTGCTATGTTGCCCAAGCATGTCTTTTTTTTCCTCACTCTGTTGCCCTGGATACAGTGCAGTGGCAGCGTCTTAGCTCACTGCAACCTCAAACTCCTGGGTTCATGCAATCCTCCTGCCTCAGGCTCCCAAGTAGCTGGGACTACAGGTGCCACCACAATGCCCTGCTAATTTTTTGGGTTTTAGTAGAGACAGGTTCTCACTCTTGCTCAGACTAGTCTGGACCACCTCAGCTCAGGCATTCCTCTGGTCTTGGCCTCCCACAGTGTTAGGTTTACAGCAGTGAGCCACCACACCCACCTGGACCCTAGGCTAGTCATGACTACAACTCCTGGACTCAAGAGATCCTCCTAGGCTCGGCGCCTGTGGCTCAAGTGGCTAAGGTGCCAGCCACATACACCTAAGGTGGCGGGTTCGAATCCAGCCTGGGCCCGCCAAACAACAATTACGGCTGCAACCAAAAAATAGCCAGGCATTGTGGCAGGCACCTGTGGTCCCAGCTACTTGGGAGGCTGAGGCAGGAGACTTGCTTGAGCCCAGGAGTTGGAGGTTGCTGTGAGCTGTGATGCCATGACACTCTACCCAGGG